>BMAV01001506.1:0-13133 GCA_019973955.1 Trichonephila inaurata madagascariensis
TAGTTTTTAGAGGTTTAGTAAAATTTTGTGTTTTTTTAATGTTAAGATACTTATATAATTCACTTATTATTAATATAACAAAAAGTAGCATTTTTTATATCCACTTAGAAAAATATACAGGGTATGCCTGGATTCAAGGTGAAAACTTTAATGGTAGATACAGGACAGTGTAACAATCATTTATTGTATAGGAATGTATGGGTGCAAGTGACGCGATGAGGTGCAAATAGAGAAAATTAATTGGTTGGTTGCCGCTAGTCACCGTTCAATTATCCATCTCAATAGGAGACAGTTATTTGCAACAGTGCTATGACGGGGCCCCCAGATCGGGGGGTATCACAGTGCTAACGTCTACGATGGGAGACTTTACGTATGCTGAAAATGCAGACATGCCTTTCATGTATGGCCGTGCAAATGGTAACGACAGAGCTGCGCTATGAATGTATCACGCTCATTATCCTGATCGACGAATGTTAGAGACCATAATATGTAACTATATAATAAAATATATAACTCAGAAGTGGGTTTATCCATATTTATGACAACAGATAGGAGCAATTTTAAGAAAAAAACGCTAATAATTATTTCAATTGATGGTAACTCTGAAAATAATGTGAATTTTTCAAAAATTCTAGTTGAGCCTCTCTAGAGAGGTTTGAGCTATATAGAGGCACAAAATATTATAATAGAAGCATTTTTCACAAAAGGAGAACATTTTGAAAAAAAATTATACTAAGTTAATTTTTTGCCAAAATATTATATTTAAATAATTTTTTTTGTCAAAATGTTCTTAAAACAATTTTATGCATGTATTCTAACCTGAGAGTGACACTAAATATCTTGAAAATTATTCAATTATGCGCTTTTTTAAAATCACGGTTCCGAACGCAGTCGGATACCTTAAATAAGTCGACAGAAATTTCTGATTCCTTGTCTAGAGCAGTCATCGTGATATTCGTCATCACTGTTCACGGGATTACCTGTGTACAATGAGAATGGTAGATTATATTAGATTCTTGCTCCCTTTGTTACCATGACTTGTTCATGAAATGAATGGTGAAGAAATGAATACAGTGAAATACATTTAACTCGAAAACGGCTTAGACGAAATATGGGCTAACATGGATAAAGACAACGGCTCCCGACAAACTGATATGTATTTTCATGTATTTTTTCTCTTAACACGAAACAAAAATCGCTTAACACGAAAATATTTCTTTTCTGGAAATAATCAAATAAGGAATATATCAGCAGTACTACAGTATCATCGGCGAATTCATTGCAGTAGGTGATGATAATGCGTGTACATCCACAGTTATGGCAAACAAAGACATTTCGGGGTTAGGTCGAAGCTAAAAAAATATCATTGATGTAGATTCCAAAGATGAAAATCAAATGAATATTGCAGCTCCTGAACCCACGTATGTGCAGTTACTTAGACGCACATTCTAATGGTAAAATGTACAACAAAATGCACGAGATCGAACACTATTTTGACAATTTTATGCTAAAAAAGGCAATTCTAAGAAAAAGATTATATTGTATTCTAAAAAAATCAGTAAATGTTTCGTTTTTCAAAAAAACTTAAAAAATTTTGTATTAAATTTCATTAACATCTTTTGAATGAATTTGTTTCAGTAATTTTTATTAAATGCATGCATATGTACATATTTAGGTAATTAAAATGCACTTCAACAAACTTAAATTTGTTAAATATACTTTTCGCAATATCCTTTAACACGAAAAATTATTTCAGAACCCTCAGTTTTGTGTTATAAAATTGCTAAAATGTAAGTGATTTAAGCCATGAAAAATAAATAAGTCTTCTTATATTTCCATGAGATACCATTATTAAAGAAATTCACATGTTCACTTATTTTTTTATTAAACTGATTTAGATTTCTAAAATATTTTCCAATATCAAAAAATATCATATTTTTGCAATGTTACTAATTCATAAGAAATGAGTATAAACAGAAGACATAACTCAATCCTCTATACCCGTGTCTTTCCTAGACAACGTATGCATTTCTTATGAATATCTATTGTACGTGTATATTACAGGTCAGATATGCTGTAAAATTTTCATATACAAAAATGTCAGAAAAGTAGAAGCATTGAGGATACAGCGATGCTTAAATATGAAAATTTAAATAAATTGGGACATTTATATCTAATAATATAATTAAAAAAACCTCAAATACCTGTATAATCAATTGAAAATAATACTGTCAAAAATTTAGGATTCAACCTGGTTGAAAAATTTTTTTATATCTAACTATTTTAAATTTTGTTATCAGATCACACACATATCATAAATTTTGTTATCATTGTATCTAAAAGTTTTTTATTGAAACATTGAGGCTCTTAATGATTGTATTAAAAAATCTTTTAATTTAATAAAATTTAAATTTTATTAAATTAAATAAAAATGAGGTACAGTGTTTTAATTTGTGAATATTTTTACATAATTCTGACCTGACAAAAATATCTAAAATACAAAAAAAAAAAAAATGTCTATCTTTTGTATTTTTATGCCAACGTGCTTAAGCAAATAATTGCTTTGCATTTCTATTCTTCTCAGTGAGTTTTTTTCGAGTATTTTTTTTATTTGCCTACAGAAAGAGAATATCTAGAAGAATAAACAGAATCGTATTGATCAAAGTAAAAACTAAGGTTTTCTCTTTTTGTGGTCGGTCGACTCTTCTATCTAATTAAATGAAAGAGGAAAAAAAAGCGCTACTGTGAGTAAAGGTGAGGCCTGGCTTTGAAACTTTATTCTAGGAATTGAACTCAATAATTCAAGCAAAAACAATTCTATCTGTCGTTCGTTAGCTCTTGGATATCTGTCTTTCAGTATTTTTGTTTTTTTCCTTTTTCCAACACAAAGCTTTATATGTATTGCTTGTAGAGAATTAGAATATATATATATATATATATATATATATATATATATATATATATATATATATGAAGTATTGTAGCTAGCGTTGGCCGGTGTTGGGTTGTTGTCACACTTGATTTATTGAAGACATCCTTGGAATAATTTTCCTCCTTTATTATGAAGCACACATCAATACATTAAAACACAATTGCGGTGCATTTTTACATTGAATAGAGAAATTTTCGACGATTACCAAGATTAGCAGAGAACGACAAGCAGCAGCGACATGTTGGAGCACACAAAGACAAAGAGCAGCCGTTATTTACATTCTTACATGATGAAGGCCAGAAGACAAAAAAAAAAAGCGATTACACAAGATTTTTGCTTTCATACCAGCAGTGCAAGCACGTTATTAATACGTAATAGTAGTTCTGATTGGATAGAATGGGCGGTGCAGGGATTTTGGACTAGCTGATTACGATTAAGATTACAATGTTATTTTAAATAAAAAAATCAAAGTTATTTCAAATATTAGTACAAAGAGTTAAAATAAAAGGGATACTAGAGGGAATTATATATATATATATATATATATATATATATATATATATATATATATTGTGGTTTGGAAAATATAGAGTTTGGTGTCATTTTTATTCTCTATTTTACTTCAAAACAACAATATTTTTCATGTATATGTTTCATCGATTTTTAAAGCAACTTTGGAAAATTCATGTGATTGAAATTAAATTTAGTATGATCAAATTCAGCAAAAAATTACCAATTGAATACTCAAACGCATTATTTGGTAAAATACGTCACATTTTTTTTTGTTTTGTGCAGATATTGATGCCCCGCCCCCCCCCAAAGAAACTAAGGTAAGGTTACAAGCTTGAGTCCGGCGTCATTCCTATATAGTCGTAGATTCGAATCCTGATATCTTTAAAAGATACATAGACAGGTTGATTAGTACTAAATCTGGCGAGGATCAAAACCCTTACGTTGGCGTGGTAGGGAATTTTCGATGTTTTAGTGTCCCACTTACAAACGCACGCACGCACGCACGCACTCACACACACACATACGCGCACATACACACACATAAGCTCACGCACACACACACGCCCACGCGCACTCATACTTGTGTACGCTATTGAAGATATATTTAATAAAATGCAATATATAACATATGTAAAAGTAGTTTCACTTTAATAATACTCTTTTAGATTTCTATACAACAGAAATCAAAAACTAAAAAAAGAAATCCTGCTTGAAAAACATTTAACGATCACTGTGTTTGTAGCATCATTGACATCATCATACATTGTCGAACAATAAAATGGTAGCTCGTTGCCATCCTCTACAATTTCATTGACATTGTCAAAACCGGAAGTATATTAAACTTTCTTTCTTGGAACACTTTGTGTTCAACACAAGAAACACAAAACTGCGATTAAAATATTTTCAAAGGAAGCATTTTTCTATTGTATTTAATTCATAAACTTTGGGATTGGAGGCAGATCTCTCATTTATTGATGATATATTTTTTGAGTGTCATTGATAACTTCAATATCAAGATAACAAAGTGAATATCTTCGAGTAATTTAAAAACGGAAAAGCGAATTTTGAAACAAATGTGTTTCGAAAAACTAAAATTTCTAAAAATATCGTAGAATGTAGATTTATAGTCTGCATCGATATTTTTTAAAAGCGCAGTATACGCATACCTAAAATTTATATTATTTATTATTCCTACTTAAATTTTCTTCTACCTTTTTAAAATTAAAAAAAAAAAAAAAAAAACTAACATATTATATATGCGTATTTTTTGAAATTTCATTATGAGGTAAAACATTCCTTTTGGCATTTAGGTAAATTCTATAACTTTAGGTTTGTACAAAATCATAATGTGACTTTTAAAGCTGCCCAATTTTGTAATTAGCCTTCAAATTATTAATTTTTTTAAAAAGAAACATGGGAATGCATCTTGGGTTAGTGTAAGAATTTCTAACAATAAATTAAGGAAACATGAAAGTTAATAAATATCTGATTCCCCAAAGAGTGTAAATGCTTGGATCAGTTCTAAACTTCCTTTACTTTTTTCTTCCTTTCATTAAAATATAGCAATGCATTAATATCTATTATGCATTCCATCCTCCAGCTAAAATGGAATATTAAGCAAAAATTTGTAAAACTATACACCTTTTTATTTTATGCACAGATGTAATTGTTCGGCGACTGTCGTTAAAATCCCCTTAACATTTTAGTTAAGAAATTACAATCTATAATGCAAATATTGAAGACACTTAAATGAATTAATGATATTAAAATACTGTTAAAGCCATAACATATCTCCCAGATCCAAATGTATAGTAATAAAATGTACAGAATGAGGATCACGCCCTTTTGATGCTACTGTTTTGTCCATTCGTAATCCTTTATTCAGTCTGTGACCTTGGTAATACTGATATTTTATATTCTTAATGCAATTAATGCCCTAATGAATGAATTTTGTACTCTAATTAAGCTATTTAGTTGATATCTGAATGAACATACTTTTCGATCTTTATTTTTTAGAATTTTCAACATATGACTGTTTATCAATTAGCGCGAAAACACAACAAGAGGGAGCAAGAGTATTGAAAAGTCGGAAACAAAAGTTTATTTAAAAGAATTGTAAATTTTTACTGAAAGTAAACAAAAAAAACATTTTGACGTAATAAAATATTATATACACATTCACACTGATATAATACACTTCTTAATGTATCAGCACAATGTATTTGGTAACTAATTTTACACTTCTAGGTTAAGAACAAGTTTAATAAATACAAGAGACTCCATGGGCTTGTCATATATAAAACTATATGCAAAATTTAACACTTACGTTGATAATTTGTATAGTTTATACTTAATTCTTTATTTACCGATTTACCGATTAAAAGTTACTTGATTCCCCCCCCCAATGCCCCCGTTCTCAAGAAAGTTGCGCGTATGGGATGTATTGGGAGGGAGGAGAAAAGGAATAAATAAAAGCAAATCCATTATTTTAAATGAGCGAGAAAACTTAAAATCCATTTATCTCTGCTGATATACCTTGAGAATAAAAAATTAGTTTTATTTATTAGACCGTATGAGCAAAAGTTAATTATTTTCACTGGTGTTTGCTTAATAACCAGGATTCATCATCCATGACCAAACTGTGTTATTATATTGTTACGTTGATAAAAAATAGGTAGAAAAAAACTTCTTTCTCAATCCCGAATGTATGAGAAGGTTTGGGACATACGCACACATAAAGCAAACTTATGAAAAGCGTTTCTCATTGAAAAAAAATTACTATTAATTTTTATTTTAAACAAGAAACTCAAATTTTCTTTTTAACAGACTGGTCTAAAATTAAATTTTTCAAAAAAAAAGAAGTTAACATGATTAAAATAAAAATAAATATTTCGGGGTATTTAATTAATTCTTGATAATTTATTGAACGTATTATATATATATATAAAATAATTTTGTTTATAATATATAGAACTTGTGTTATATTTTGCAGTTTCTTCAATAATTTAATTACTCAGCTTAAGCAAATAATTTAACATTATACTTCAAAATGAATTGAATTTCAATCTACACCACAAAACATATATGAGCAAACGATAAATATAAATTAAATCACCAGGCTTATCCAATAGTGCTGTGTCAGTTTTCATCATAGTCATTTCCTTCAACATGATTTTCAAACATTGTACCCGCTTATTTTAAATTTTAGCAATTCAAATTTTATATATGTATATAAAAGTTATATTTTGTAAGAATATTCATTTTTCAAAATAAAATTCTTCGCCATATTTATTAAAAAAATGCTGTATACTTAGAAAATTGAACTAATAAAGAGTTTTCTTAAAAATAAAATAGAATTATCCGCTTTCGATAATGTGGAAAACTTTCAAGTCACCGATTGCAGCAAAAAAACAAACAGACATATTAAGAGATTTGAAGAGCAATTTTTCTAAATACCACAACAAATCACGTGATATTTGCGTATAACTACACGACGATTGTTTGTGATTGTATGATCGCAAAGAAAACGCTTTTCAAATAAAAAAAAGGCTTCGCGCAATGAGACTAAATATATAGCTACAATAATACAACAAAAGCTACTCTCAATTTGTCGTAGCTTGATTTATTTTGATTGAAGTTAATCTCTCAGTTCACAAGGAGCTAACTTAAAAAAATTGACTTATAAGAATGTTTATTCAAATTAATTTGGGTGAGGATATTAAACATTTTGAAAAACTTTTGAAATGGAGAATGCTTGAAAATTTCTTTCTAATGCAGAGTGAGTTTCAGAGTGTTGGTGTAAGAATATTAATGAAAAAATATTTTTATTAAAAATGAATAGAATGCAAAAAAATTTGAATATGTTGATTAGATTGATGTCTGACATAAATAGAAGTCTGCAAATAATGATAATTTTAGTATTTAATTTTTTTTCTAAAAAATGAGAAACGCATGAATGTTAGGACTATTTTAGAAGTCCCCTAAGGCATGAATTAAAATTGTATTCTTAAATTATAGACATTTTTAAATAAGTAATTTTTGTAATATCGTATTTTAAAGAGGTTTGTTATTTAAACATGTTATATAATTTATTTTCAATAATTTGTTTTTTTTACATTCAAGTCCCATTAAGTTCTAAGATATTTTCTTTTAAATTATTTATTTATTAAAATAATTCATATTTTTCTTTGTGTTAAGCATATAACCTGAATAATTAGGCAACTAAAGTGTATGATGGTCTTATGCTTCAATTTTCTGTTATTATTCATAAAGAATGAATTGAACAGTATTTTTTTTAAATAATACTTCAATATGTATAATGCCTATGTATAATGCCCCTAGAGGTGTAGGAATAAATGAAGAACTAGGAGGTGTCATGGTCTTAATTTGACTTTATTAAGATCTTAAAACTTAAACATCTAACAGATTAGATAATAATATGATATGTGAGAGAATATACGATGACAAAACACACAATATAGATAATACCGAAATGACTTAACCCGGACCACTCTCAAAAACTAACTTGCCTAAGCTCTATTCCAATACTATCACAGATCCTAATATTAAATAGTCAATCCTACCTTAATTTCGATCTACCGACCCAATCTTAATGGAAGTTGTGTCTTTACTGGAGTGCAACGGTATGCACCTTGACCTAATGGCTCTATGTCAGGAATAACTTCTGTGTTGGCTGTCACTTCACAATTGAATCACAGACTATCTTAACATTCCTTAAATTGCCATCTTACCTACTCTAACTTCTGATATTTAAAAGCTTCCTAATTTGCATCTTTCCTTCACGCTTTACTTCTTGGTTTGGTTGGAAAAGAGTTGCAATTAATTCTGGCCCCAAAGAACCCAAAGGACATGTTAATGAAAAGACGCGTGAGCCCATCACAAGTTCAATGGCTTTCAAATCATAAAGTGTTAAAACGATTCTTTTGATTGCTGGACGAAATTATAAACTTCTGGGAAACAAAAATTATGAATGAGTTGAATTACAAAATGGACAATGGATAAATGGGGGACCTGGCTTTCTTAGTTGATATTACAAGTCATCTTAATCAACTCAATTTTAAACTTCAAGGCAAAAATCATGTTGTTACAAATCAATTGATTCTATTATAAATTAATACTTTGGTAAAAATAAATAGAGAAAGAAAAATTGTCGCACTTTGAAAGGTGTCTATTATCTATTGATTAAATCCCACAAGATAAAATTCACTGAATACGCTCACTAAATTAAATTGTTCGAAACGAAATTATAGATCACATATTTTCTGATTTTAAAAGATGTTAGTTACAATTTCGCACTTGTACTTGATCTATCGATATTGAAATTGTTGATGAAAGCTTACAAATTAACTTAATTGATATCTAATGTGATTCTTTGTTGAAACAAAGATCTATGGAATTTGGAATTCTATATTTTTTACATATTTCTAAGTCTATCAGTTTCTTAAAATTTATCATTTGTTATGCGAATAATGGTTATGTTTGGAAGCACTTATACACGCGGGTAATTATTTTCTTAAATGAAAATAGCAAAAATTCAGAAAAGTCAAGACTAACCAATCAACGTTTATCGTCAATTTTAAAAATTGCAACAGCTCAATATTTTCAATCAAATCTTGATGACTTGTTTTGTGAAAAAAAAAAAAAACCGATGTCAAATACCTTCTAAAAAGTAATGCTAAATTGAATTTCTTACAATAATTTTAATTTTTTAAAAATAAATAATGTAAAATATTTATAGTTTGAGCTTAAAAAATAATATGAAATATAAAACGATACGTACGTATACTATACAAGACATTGTGAGTCTAATAAATGCATAATACATTATAAAAATGGTATTTTATTGATTTTTTGAAGATTGAAAACATGCGACCCCAACTTATAATAAAATAGACCATGTGGCCCGTAATATGGTATGAGTATGACAGGTCTACTGTAAATCCACTGAAATTGTCGAACTGGTTTCTTGGCTGATTCTACACTCCCATAGCGCCTCAGGGATCCCCTGAAAGATCCCCTCATCCTGAGGACTTTCATGTGTGTTGCACATGCAATGCCTTTCTCACTCTCTCGTACAACAGCAAGTTAGAGCTACAGCTCTAATTGAGCATACTTCTGAACTGTATGTTAGAGAAATTTGGAAGTTAGTACGTAACTATATATTTTTCATTACTGTCCCTCCATAATTTAGTTCTATTGTATTTTCTCCCACGTAATTATAGTGCTCGCTTTTCGTAAGTTTAAAGTTAATTAAACATTTACAACTCTAACCTTAATTTAAAGAAAAACATTAAAGGCCTTTTCTTTTGACAGACTACGATGAAGTCAAACTTTATTTCTTAGCAATTGTGTGATTAAGTTTAAAAGCCCATGTTATTGTGTTCGTGACAGGAAAAAAAAAGTCCAAGATACCATGCCACTTCGGAAAATTGAGTTGGAGTGTTTTTATAGGTTGAGCATTTAATTTCCTGTCAAGTATTTACACAGTTATGACCGAAAGTTCTTGAAGGGTATCTATTTTTATCCCTTTACCCTACCTTGACGTGCCTGGATACGAGAAATAAAGCTTTCAAATAAAAGTAAGATTATTCCTGTCTTACTCTAGGTCATTCTTGAATAAAAAGCATAAACTCTAATGTAATGTGTCTTCAAAACTTACAATTTATCTCATCTGAAGAAAAAAAAAATTGCTTCCCAATTCTTTGCCGTAGAAAAGTTTTTATGCTTTTTTAATCTCCGTTAAATTATCCTTTCATCTGGGTTATTCAATGATAATATATTTTAATAAAACATTTTATACTAAGGATACAGCAAAAGATTTCAAATAACTATAGAGTAAAAGAGGACATTAAAAAATAAATTTAAATAAAAGAAAAAGAACTGTGTTCTAGTACTATTAGTTCTTGCATTTCTCTTAATATTGGATAAATTAAGCCAAGTTATACACGTATATGGGATTTAAGAATATGCATTAAAATGCAAAATTGTTATATAACCTCTGATAATAAAATTCGGTGAATGAAGTCAGAGTGACCGATCTGGCAACATTGGCGAAACAAAACGCTGCACATGCGTGGCGGCAGGTGTTGATCATCTACCCTTACCTTTGTTCATTTGAGACTCATTTGTGTTCAGTGTAAGACTTGTTTTACAAAATGCTTATTTGGTTCTTTACTGAGAACAGGAAAAGAACGAACAAAAGATAAAAATTTAAAGTTTTGTTTTAAGCTTGGCAAGACACCAAAAGAAATTTATGTGATGCTGGTACGTGTTTATGAAACTCAAGAACTGTCTATGAAGTGTGTGTACGAGTAGTTCTCCCGTTTTAAAAAGCAGGGGAAGTATTTCTGATAACCCTTGTAGTGGAAGACTGGTGACCTCCGTCAGTACGAAAGTGAGGTAAACTAAAAAAAAATCACTAAATATCATCAATTAACTGTGTGCATGATAGCTGATGAACTGCAGATTAATCGTAAATCCGTGTGACAAATCGTTACTTAGGTTTTAAGGATGAGAAAAACGTGTTATCGATATTGACGATTTTCCTAACATCCAACGAAAGTCTGCGAGACTTTTGAACTCCATTTCAAAGGAAGACTTCTTGCAAAGTTTCCAGGACATGTATAAAAGACCTCAGAGGTGTATAGTTATGGAAGGAGACTGTTTCGAAGGACAGTCAGGTAACTTTCGTTAATATTTCATCTATGTTAATGTTGCAGGACTATTCACTGAATTTTATTGTCGGAGGTTGCATGCATTTAATTAAATTTAATGGAACTCATTGCATTTTTTCTCTTGCAATGTATAATTATATTTTCTTTAAGGAATTTTGAGTTTTTTTATAATTGCTTTGTTATTTTAATATTCATAAATTAATAATTATTAAAATGTAGAGTGAGATAATCTTGTCACCATTTTTGCTTTTAAAATACATGCTGTAAGGTAATTATATTTATACACCGCATAAAACGGACACTTAAGAGAAACAAGAAACACTATAAAAAAGAATTTAAAAACATTTGTAGTCAATTATAATTTTTTTTTATCAAACAGCCTTAGCTATGAATAAAGGTTTACTTTTTCTGTCATTAAGAATTAACAGAAAAAAGACACAAAAAACTCTACTATCGTAACTATACTCTCGTAAGGTTTTTCTTGTGTTTTTATGCTCTGTGGAATCACCGTTTGACAAATTCTGAGCAACGAGTTTTATTTTGTCGTGTGTAATCAGATTCCTTTATTAAAAAAGTTTAGGCATTTTCTTTTGAATAATTTGCCAAAATTGAGTGAGTGAGTATTTATATACGTCGAACTTCAGAGCGATCAAGACTGTTAGGGACATAACTCGTAATTTTGAACCTCGCTTCCTGTGATGAGGACGACATCTGAGCTGGCACTTTAATCTCCTACCTACCCCACCTCTCAAAAATGTAAGATCGTTTTTCTTAGAATTGTTTCTGAGACAATTCTACAAGACTAAACTGAAAATTCAATCTTTAAGAGAATAAACCAACAATATAAAGAAAAACAGATATAGTAGAGACACTCACAAATGCAATATGACAATTCTCTTGAACCAATTGAAAATCATTCTAAAATAAAAGTATGAATTGAGTATCTTATATAACTGGCAATATATAAAAAGTTTTACATGATTTTTCGATAAGTGATTTTATACTAAAATATATGAAAAAGTTGAAGACATATGAGAAGAACAAATATTGTCGCAAAAATAAATAATTGTGCGATTCATTATGGTGATTGGAATATTTCAAACAACGCAGCCATTTTAAATGTGTGCGCAATTAGTCAACATAATAAAAAAAGAGAAAAAGGGAAAAAGCCCTTGATTGTTATGAAGTTTTTTTTTCTATAAAAACATAATGCTTTTAAATAAATATCACTATCACTTTTTTTTTAAACTTTTGATCGTGTACTCTTATTACATATTATTTCAACCCCGTATAAACTATTTAGTACTCCTTTAATTAAGCTTGTTGTCAGAAGATTTGTTTAAGATATTCCAAATCGCTTTTGTGATAGGTTTCATTAATTTAGTTGACTTTTTCTAGTAAAAAGTATTACAATTACATATGATAACGAGGAGACAAAAAAATCAAAGACAAAATGACTTCATGAAAGTTGTGAGATAAAAGCGTCTACCTAGAAGTTTCGAATTACAAATTTATTTTCATAAAATGCCTTCATACCTTCAATAGATGGCACTACGAGTCCCACATTTTGGAATCAGTTATGGATAGCGGTATGTGTTCACAACTGACTAATATTTAAAAATTAATGATAGTTGTTGCACGAACTGCTTCGAAGATCGCCTTTAATAATCATCGATTCAATAAGTTAAGAATTAATTTAATTTAATATTTTTTTTATGCAAACGATATTTTTATTTCAATATGTGTAAATATTTGTGTATCATGCAGACCAGTGGCTCACACAGGAATTTTTCAGTTGGAGGGGGGGAAGGTTCAAAAGACCACCGTTCTTGTATCATGCTCCAATACGCCACCCAACATATTCTTTTGATTTTGTCGGCTTTCGTGAACGAAAAACATTAAAATTTAATGATTGAATAAATAATTAGCATTAATTAATAAAATTATTTATTAATAACAAATACTTGATTAAATTTTATGTACTATATACATAG
>BMAV01001506.1:14272-38006 GCA_019973955.1 Trichonephila inaurata madagascariensis
AGGGAGGTGTCTGGCTAGTGCAAAAACGTCAATTTTGATCAAAATGGTGAATTTTTTTTATTTCAGATTTTATATAGTTGAACTTTCTGTTTTCTAAAATTACTCTACTTTTTTTGAACTCCAGTAATTTATGAAGTTATAGAAGTTCTTATGTCACGTGAGAGTAGCAAAAACGAAGCGGAAGTTAAATATCGAAACCGGAGGTGTTTACAATTTAATACTTTTTTTTTCACTTTTTTCGAGTTTTTTAAAATTTATTAAAAAAAAAAAATAATTTAAGTAAGGTAATAAGGGGGAGGGGGCATGCTCATATTTTTTAAAAAATAGTTTATTAGTTTTTAGTAAAATTTGGCAATAACTTCGTACTTTTGCTGCCCTTTTTAATTTCCTTATGCACTTGCGCCTAAATATTTTTTTTTCATACTTAACTTTTTTTTTATACATTTGATAGAAAAATAACTTTTTAAAGATAAAATATTGATAATTATGCTTAAAGAAAGATCTGGAACGTCAAAGAATGGCCAATTTAACGGAAATCGCTTCCTCATTGGTGCTATTAGTAATGAGAATGTTGTGTGTGTGTGAAGCAGCTAATCCCAATAATATTGAGTCAGCTAGTGCCAAAAAGTTGAAATGTATTCAAAAGATTTTCGAAATTTACTCCGATAGCCTTTTTCAGTACTTTTACCTAAAGATAAAATTATTAAACTTGAAACATTTTGCTCTTAGGTTCATTAATCTGGGATATACTGGCTTATCATTAATTATATATAAAAAAAATACACGGGGACTTCCTTTCCTAAGATCCTGTACATGGATTTGTAAAATTTGATCTGGAACGCATTTTAACATCTGTGAGACACCCATCAGAATTTAGAAAATTGTCACGTAAAAAAAAAAGAAAACTTGCATAGAAAACCAAACTAATAATGATGAGAAAATGCAAAGTGTATTCATATGAAGGGTTTAAGACAGTGTTTCTTAAACTGTGGGGCGCGCCCCCTAGGGGGGCGTGATAACCCTACGATAGGGGCACGAGCATATTGAAAAGTTGAAAACTAAAGGTTATTTAAACAAATTATGAACTTACTAAAAGTAAACAAATACATTCTGACATAATAAAAAATAAAATACTCATTTACACTATAATTCACTTATAGATGTATCAGTACTGCATAACCTATTTTTTAATTAATTTAACAATACTAAGTTAAGGACAAGTTTAATAATTACCAGTGCCCTTATAGATTTGTCATATATAAAATCACATGCCAGCATTATTACTTATCTGGATATAATTTGTACGGTTTTTATATAATTAATCCCTTAAATGCCAATTAAGAATTACGCGATTCTTTCCCTAATGCCAAGTACACAAGCATATGTGGTGTGTTGAGTGGGGTAGAAAAGGAATAAATAATCAAATCATCTGAAACAAGTAAATCCTTCGCAAACACTGTCAAGGGCATTTTATTGCTTCCCAAATCCTTCGGAATAATTTAATGGATATCAGTGCACAAAATAGATAGTACTTCGGAAAGACGGATATATTTGTCTAGGGTAATTAACACACTGGTTGAGAGAGACGTTTATATACGTCGGAGGGACTTAAGAGGTTAAAGTCGTATTGTGGCATATTTAGATTCAAAGTATAGTATAATTAAATGTAATACATCATTATTGTATGGGGGGGGCGAGGCAAATTATGACTAAATATTAGGTCGCAAACTCTTTGAAAGTTTGAGAAGCACTGGTTTAAGAGATATCTCTTACATGATTTTTTTTTCTGATTTGTTATAAACTTTGTAGTAAACAATATTTTTTTATAAAAGAAAGTTGTGAATATTCATTGATAAAATAACACATAAATATATTTTATATTAAATATCTAAGTTCTAAGGGAATAGTGTGTTTTTTACGTCTCTAATTTGTATTTAAACACACTATGTATTTAGACATTAAAATTTTTTTTTTAACTCCATAAAGCTGGTAAAAAAATCTGAAAAAAAAATGGAAACAAATGTAAAATACTGATATGTGCTTATAAAAGGTTTATTGTTTTGATATAAAGAGATGTTAGGTTTTTTTTAAGTTGGATAATTTTTTAAGATTTTGATTTTAAATCTTTAAATGTGTTTGTTTCCGAATCAGATTTTTTCCAAATTTTTTAGCGCGGTAAACATAATATCTCGAAAGGTTCTCAAGATAATTGACTGAAATTTCACATCATTGTTTATCATTACGGTATGCATGTTGTGAATTACAGAAAAAGAAAAATCAGTACATTTACCTTTTTATAACTGTTTGTGATAAATGTAAAATTTTTGAAAACTTTGCATTTTGTGCACTTTTTGACACATCTAGTTTTGTGATAAATTGAAATTATTTTAAAATAATAGTTAATTTTACAGGTAACAACTTTCTAAATAAAATTCTAGAATTTTTTTTTATTTTATGCATAAGAATTTATTTTTCTGTGTTTGCCGTGATGGGCAAAAAATGCCTAATTTTAACTTAAAATTGTCTGTTTTCTTAAACAAATACATTGGAAAATTTTTTATTTGTTATTTTTATTTTTATAAGTTTGTTTTTAGTTCAGAGTTTTTAGTATATTTGTTTATAATTAAACAAAAATGAGTTTAAAGATAAGTTTTCCGCAATATTTCAAAAAAAAAAAAAAAAAATAAAAAACGTGCCCACACATTTGGACGGAACATAGTAGAATAATGAAGAGCTGGTCTTGGGAGTAATACTAAGAGATGTATATTAAAGCAGAACTCGTTACGAAATATTTTGCTTTCGCATGTGCATTTTATTTTTAGATAATTTTAAGAACACACAGTACGGTTCAATACATAAAAATCGGTCAAAAAATCAAATCTACATTTTTTAGCCTAAATTATTATTTAAAGAATTTTCTATAACCTCAAAAAAAGATGGTAATTCTAAACTTAAAAAACGCAGATTTATGATAGCTTTTACGTTCATTTTTATTCACATCCCTATGGCTACACACACAAATCAAAACTGTAAATTTTCTTATTTCAGAAAGATAAAAATATACTTTTTTTTAAAAAAAATAATTGAACTCAGAACTTATAAATTTTTTATGGAATTTTCAATAAGCATTCGTAAAAAGAAGTATTGTACCAATACCAATCACGTTATCGCCGAACCCATGCCAACTTTTGTTATACATAGTTTATCGTACTTGTAAATCCTATTCTATGGGTTGCGTAAATTTTTGTTGGAGGGGTAGCCTTTCAAAATCACCTCACAAATTTTTTTCCATTAAAAATTAAATGGTTGGCGTTTTATGAAATTTTGAGCACAAAATCCGTTTTACGTAGTATACACACATAAGAGGCAAAAGAAAATTTTTTTGAAAATCCTTAAATTAAAATTTTTTTGTGTGAATCGTACCATGTCATAAGTTTATAAATTATTTCCCCCCCCCTTATATGTTCATATTTATAGGATATTTTGTTCCAATTCTGCCTTCATTTCCTACCCATTGCAGAACGATTGAAAAATTGTATTATATTTAGCTTTGTGAATAAAAGAGTACATTTGAAATTTATTTAAAATATTTTGAAAATATCTCACTAGATTTTAAGGATAATAGCATATTATAATATGTACTCTAATGATCTGAAAACTTACTCCCAGAAATATTACAACTAAATGTGAAGTGGATGTTTAGATTATATTATTTCCGAGGAGTGAGATATCGCTTAAAATTTGGATGTCAACAGCATGCGCATTTGCAGAAATCCGAAAATAGCGGATCGTCATTTAATGTATAAAAAATACAGCATGCGCATTCCATTTCTTTTTGATGTATTTTTCATTCAAACATGCGGGATTCCAAAACGGCAATTGTGGAAAATTTGGGCATTGTGGATTAGATATCGTTAACTGTTTTAGTTATGGGCTATCCTTTCCAATTCCAATTTTCTTCCGTCCAGCCAAATTGGCATTTTAAATCAGAACAACGCCGCACCACAAATCATTATCGAATAACGTAAATGAATTAATTATAGCTTAAAAAACTAAAAAAAAACACGCTTTATTTTTATTCGAACTAAAAAATTTAAAAAAAAAAATGATTTTTAGAATAAGAATAAAATGATTAAAGGGAAAATAAATGTCATTGGGATAAAAGCGTGTGGGGTAAGCTTTATACTACATTTTTACACTAAGTCTGCATGTCGGAATATAACTAGTAAGTAATAACAATTGATATCGAGCACCCCACTCTTTTACCACAATGACATTAATTTTCTCGTTAATCATTTTATTCTTATATTAAAAATTACTTTTTAATTTTTAGTTCGATTAACTATAAAAGAGTTTTTTGTTTTAGTTTTTTAAACTATAATTTATTTTTCATTTTGTGCAGAAAATTTTATCATAATACTTATTTTTATCCAATTTTACAAATTTTTTTTTGTGGCATAAAATTTTTTTAGTATTTTTATCTTATATCTTAATGCTAAATAATCTATCCCTTAATATATTCAAAGGAAATATGAATTATGAATATTTTGTTTTAAAATGTGCTATGTATTATAAATAGATGCATGAATTACGAAGTTGCAGATTTTCACGAAAAGTTAAGCATTTTTCTGTCTAAAAATGTGTTCTGCGTTTTGTTCAGACTCTAGTACATTTAGCGAAGACAGTATTTACTCCAGGTCTCATAATCCGGTTCAGTTACCGCACACAATACAGCCATTAACTTCAGTTTCTTCAGGTTTCATAGCCCGGTTCACTTAGCGGAGAATATAGCCAACAATGTAAAGCAACTTGAACCATTAATATGTTATTTAATGCTATCCAATTAAAAATTCTAATTCAAAGACAGCCGAAAATACATCAATCTATATTAAAAAAATTTTTAAAACGATTTAGTGATCTATTAATTTCTGTTAAGATTGTTTTAACTAATAACATACGGTAGAAGTTTTGCTTCATTAATTATCAATTCAGTTGAAATTTAGTTCTTAAAAATTAGCACATATTTTACATATTTAGAGTAATATTGTAATTAATGCATACTAATATTAACACATTTAGTTTAAAGAGTGATTGATTACTTCCCCTTTCAATGGCAGAGTACAAAAATGTATATATTTGCGATCATCCCAAACACGGCTTAATTAATGTTGTTTGTGTACATAAATTAATATTTATGATTCAACAGAGTTATCAATACTCTTCAGAAAAATATGTAAAGCATTTTCTTAAGACATCTAATAGGCCCTAAGCCAATTAAAATTCTATTACATCTAATCTCTGGCCAAAATAACCTTGAGTGAGCACCAAAGTGTTAATTAGGAAAGGGTTTTAGTTTGTGTGAAAATACTTAACACTTTCACAACTAATGTCCTCTTTTCTTTCTCCTTTTTAGAGGTATAGTTCTTGATTCTTTAATTAACTCTTGAAGTGCTACCGACGTATAGACCTGTCTTGTGTTCAACTGGTGCGTTGTGCGCCCGGACGTATGTATCCGTCCTTCGGAAGCGCGATTCTTTTTATTCAATTCCTACTATAAGCTCACACTGTCTATATGTTTGTTTGTTTGTTTGTTTGTTTATTTATTTATCTTGGTGAAATTTTCAATCGTTAATAAAATGCATTTTAAAGCTTTCAATTGAGCTGAAATTTTATATACATGATTATTTTGGATAAAAATACGATAATTTAATTGTAATTGATAAAAATTATTTGATAAGAACTAATTATTTGAAGATTTGCAAATACAGCCACGTTGGCATCATTTTTGGCGACTTGTGTTAAAATTTGAAAAAGTTTTTTTCTTGAACTGAAATTTTCTAAACACGACTTTTTTGAATAACAATACAATATTTTTATTGTAATTAATTAAAATTAATTGACTGAAACTAATTACTTAAAGATTTACTGATACAGCCACGTTGGCTTTATTTTTAGCAACTTGGGTCAAAACTTTAAAAGATTTTTTTTTCTCACGTTTTAAAGCATTCAGTTGAACTTAAATTTTATATTTACGATTGTTTTGGATGACAATTCGAAACTTTAATGATAATTAATAACAATTAATTGCCACTTAATATAGTGATTCTGTCATATGTATGTACATATTTATGTTAATTATAATTATTTAATAAAAAGCAGCTGAAGCAAAATATTTCTTTGTTAATCTAAATAGGAATTGACTTAATTTTTTTTAAAAATTATTTACGCTGCTGCCAGTGAAACTATTCCAAAGGATTTGGAGTGGAATAAAATGACTTTTGTAGTGTTTGCGTAGAATTTACTTATTTCAGAGAAAAAATTGTTTATTTTTGCCTTTCTTCCCCAACATACATCGCATACATAAAAATGGTGGCACTGGGGAGCGAATCGTGGTACTTGTAATCGGTAGTTAAAGGGTTAACTCCCTCTATCGAGTCTTAACCATTTATGACAGATGAATTTTCAGAAAGTCTTTGTTCATGCGAAGAAGATATCCGACACGGGCAAAGATATGAAAATGAAAGAAATTGTTTTATTAAATGACAATGATTCTGTACTAAAGAGTTTAATATATCTCAGCCTTTTCTATATAAATACTTTTGGGAACTTGTTATGTAGGAGCATTAGGCACTTGTATTTAAGATATAGGTGCTTCTAAGTGAAGGGTTGTATCAAAGAATGTTTTATTTTCAGAAGTTTAATTATCAGAAAATGGCAAAATTAAAGTAACAGTTTGCGTCAAATATACCAGTACAAAACTCTTACATATTTTTGATATGTCATTTATGTAACGAAAACATTTAATGAAAAACTGTTTTTATTTTTCATCTAAAATTAATATCTGGCATATAAAATAGTCTTTACAACAACGCTTTTCAAACTGTGGGGTGCGCCTCCCTAGGGGAGCGTGTAAACCTAAGTGGGGGCATGAGCATATCGAAAAGTCGAAATAAATATTTAAAATAATTATCAGTTTACTGAAAGGAAGCAAAGAAAAATAGATTATGACATAATACAAAGTAAAGTACACATTCACACTGATATAATATAGTTATAAATGTATCAGTACTTCACATAGTAGTTGATAATAAATTTATCAATACTAAAAACAAGTTTTGTAATTACTAATGACTCCTGTGAACTTGTCATATACAAAATTTAACGCTTACCTTGATAACTTGTACGTTTTATAATTAAAGTTATATTGCAGCTTTAGAATCAAAGTACATTATTATTCCACTCAATACATTGTAATTGTAAGAGGGCGTGATGAAAATTATGACTGAAATTTTGGTTGCAAATATTGAAAGTCTGAGAAGCACTACTTGACAAAGGTCATTTTATTTATAGCAGTTCGCTGGATATTTCATAATGTTGAGTGAATATGCATATCGTTAAGTCCTATAGTATATTGATCTTTCAATCGTATTGAAAAACATTACTATAGACCTTGGTGTAAAAAGTACAGGACTTGAATTTCTAAAACATAAATATACTTACATTTTACATACCTGTAACTCTTTCCTCGGAACTGATTTCTGGAAAACGTATTTTTAGCGGATCTCTTTTTAACAAAAGAAACATAAACAAAAGAAACATATCTGACAAATTTAAAATATGTTGGTACAATGTCTCAAAAACCAGATTTGTTTTATCTGCATCACAATCTAAAGGGTGAATAGGTTCCTTCAAAATCCGATCTTAACATCTCTATCCTCAACAATAAATCACGTTCGCTAAATTACACGTCTACAGGTTAAATAGTTCAAAAATTGGAATTTTTGTTAATAACGCCTCCTTCCGAAGTCGTTTTTCGAAATTTTTTTCCCTAGAGAATGTCCATTCAATAAAGGGAAAATGTCTGCCAAATTTCAAATCTTAGGGTTTAATAGTTCAAAAACAGAAATTTTCGTCTAAAACACAGCTCATCTCCGATTTATACAAACCCCGTTCTCAGCGGAACTTTACTCAGCAAAAGAAATACACCAGAAAAATTTTAAGTCTCTTTTACTATTAAATCCGAAGATTTCGTAATGAGTGAACGAATGAGTCGCTTTTCTCTTACATTTGCGTAAAAGACCATTGGATTTATCAAAGGTAAGAATACTTTCAAAACAGCCTTTTTAAATTTCTTCCTATTTATTGCAGGTATATTTTCTTAAACTATTTGTATTAAATTAGCAAGTAGCTCAATTAAGTTTAAAGTTGCTTTTAAATTTGCTTATCATTCGTAGCAATCGTAGCCACGATGCCCTATTGATACACTTGTAGCAGTTGACCAGCGTACATGTACGTCAGTGCTTCTCAAAGTTTCAATATTCGCGACCCACTATTCAATCATAATTTTCATCGCGCCCCCCTTCATACGATAACAATGTATTGAATTGAAAAATACTATACTTTGACGCTAAGACTGCAATACGAATTAAACCTCTTAAGCACACGTAGATAGACGTTTCGTTAAGAAAAAAAATCTATGCGTATTTATCTACGACATAAATAAACGTATATATCGTCCCGGACGTATATATACGTCTTTCCGAAGTACGAGCTTTTGTGTGCACTGCTATCCATAAATTTATCTTGAAGGCTTGGGAATGCAATAAAAGGTACTTGACATTGTTCTCGAAGGATTTACTTATTTCAGATTTTGCTTCTTTATTCATCCCCCCTAATACATCACATACTCGCGCCTATATGGAAAACGGTTGTCATTGGGAAGCGAATCGCGTAACTTTTAACCGGCACTTAAGGGATTCATTATAAACCGTACAAATAATCAAGATAAGTGTTAATTTTTTTTATTTTAATTTAATACATGAAAAGCCCATGGGGTCAACGGTATTTAATAAACTTGTTCTTAACTTAGTATTGTTAGATTAATTATAAAATACATTGTGTTGCACTGATACATGTATAAGTGTAATATATCCTTGTAAATGTGTATTTTATTATTTCAGAAAGTATTTTTTTTATTTACATTCAGTAAATTAATAATTTTTTAAAATTAATCTTTTGCTTTTAACTTTTCAATATGCTCGCGCCTCTTTTGTAGATTTGTCACGCCCTCCAAGGGGGCGCGTCCCACAGTTTGAGAAACGCTGATGTACGTTCATGTACAGCGTTCAGTACATGAAGCTGCAATCCGTCAGCGTCATGCGGACTAGGTGTCTGCTGTCGAGCATTGAAGTGAACTTTTGGGGTCTATTCTGAAATTCTAAACTAGAATTTAAACTTTTTGTCTAATTTTTTAAAATTTGTATGAACTACAAAGTTCTTCCACAACGTCATATTTTATAGCTCTAATTTAATGAGCTGATAATTAAAATAAAACAAAGATATAAAAATAAATGCATATTGTTATTTTATCTTCAGTAATTATGCTTTTAATTTGTGGGAACAAAAATTTGCTTGTGTGTTTACATCACCGCATAATCTCTTTACACTTTTGCACAATGAACTTATTTTTTTAATACACCTTAAATTGCGTAAATTTTATTTTAAAGCTCTTATCGGACTACAGAAAAAATAATGCAAACTATTTATAAAATAAATCAATAAACAAGTAATATGTAAGAAAAAAAGTAAAGTCAATTGCTACTTAGGTCAGCAAAGAAAAATTTAATTTTATATAGTTCCTTTTTATCAAATAATTAAAATCAAGATAAATATGTATATACATATGACATAATCACAATATTAAGCGGCAATTAATTTTTATTAATTATCATTAAAGTGTGTTGTCATCCAAAAAAATCATGTATATAAAATTTCAGTTCAACTGTGAATGCTTTGAAATGTGAAACAAAAAATCTTTTAAAGTTTTGACCCTAGTCTCTAAAAAAATGAAACCAACGTGACTATATTTGTAATTCTTCAAATAATTAGTTACAGTTAATGAATTTTAATTAATTATAATTAAATTATCGTATTGCCACCCAAAACAATCGTGCATAGAAAATTTCAGCTCAAATGAGTGCTTTAAAATGTGAGAAAAAAACCTTTTCAAGTTTTGACACAAGTCGCCAAAAATTATTTAAAAAATATATATTTAATGATATATTTTTATGGTACATTAGTTGTATCTGTAATTGAATAACTAGTTTTAATCAATTTTTATTAAATTATCGTATTGTCATCCAAAATATAATCGTTTGTATAAAATTTAAGCTCAATTGAGCGCTTTAAAATGTATTTTATTAACGATTGAAAATTTGAACAAGATATAGGGAGATTGTGAACTAATATTAAGAATTAAAAAAAAAAAAAAAAAAAAAAAACCAATGAATATAAGTGATAACTTATAAATTTTATAAAGCAACAAAGCTATGTGCGGTTCAGTGTGAATATATTCAATATTATATACTCAAACAGCACTAACAATATCTTAGATCAGCGTTTCTCAAACTGTGAGATATGCCCCCCTTGGGGGGCGTGACAACTTTTCAAGGGAGGCGCGAGCTTATTGAAAAGTCAAAAACAAAAGATTATTAAAAAAAAATTATTAATTTACTAAAAGTAAACAAACAAAATACATTCTGACATAAAAAATAAAATACACATTTAGCACTGAGTATTACACTTATGAATATATCAGTGTCTGCGTGTGTGCTGCACAGTATATTTTATAATTAATTTACCAATACTAAGTTAAGAACATGTTTAATAATTAATTACCAGTGGCCCATCGGATTGTCATATATAAAATTATATACAAAAATTAACACTTATCTTGATAATTTATATGGTTTATAATAAAAGTTATATGGGGAGAAAAGGAATAAATAAAAGCAATAAAAAAGAGCCTCTGAAACGAGTAAATTCAACGAAAACACTGTCAATGTCCTTTTATTCAATACCAAAGCTTTCGAAATAATTTTATGGATAACAGTGCCCGGAAAAGATCGTTCTTCGAAAAGACGTATATATACGTACGGTACAATTAGCGCACTTGAGTGAGACGCTTATGAGTGAGGGTACTTAAGAGGTTAAAGTCGTATCGTAGTTTTAGCATCAAAATATAGTAATATTAAATTCAATACATTGTTATTGACGGCGGGGGGGGGGCGTGATAAAAATTATGATTTAATATTGGAACACGAATATTGAAAGTTTGAGAAGCACTGTCTTAGATAAAAATCCATTTTATATCCCGGGTTTTCTTTAGACTAAGTAGTTCAGATTGTAAAAAATTTGTTTTGTTTTACTCTAAAATAATAGTCATTCTCCTCTAAAAAGTAAATATTGTCTTTCATTGGTTAAGAAGGTATGTTGAAATTAATTCCTTTTTCATGAACCATGAATATACTCGTATATCGGTGAATATGGATGCAATTATATTTTTCATAGAGTAATACAAAAATTTAAAAAAAGAAAAATTTTGCTTTGATTGGTAGAAATAAGCAACTCTAAAGTCGATATTATGTTTAGTATAGCTCCAAAAAGTTTGAAATAGCATTTTTTTTGTCTTACTGGTTTATGTTTAATTCAAGAGTAGAATTTCTCGTTATTTTTTTAATGTTTTCATTTTTTTAACAGTTTAATGATAAGCAACAATAATTGGGTGTATTATTTTATACCACTTAGAAGCTACATAATCAAATAAGTATACATTTTTTTTATTTCTATTGGGGCTGCTGATAGGTGTCTTTCTACTGAAGGCCTAGTTCATTCTCCGGCGTGGGCATATCTTTTTACTGCGGCTCCATATAAGAGGAATACCAATCACCACACTGGTAATTTTTTGTTGACTCCCAGTTTCTTCCTCTGAGAAAGACACTTAAGCTCCGACGATGTGAAACCGTACTTAAAAATTAAAATTTTGCGAAAGAACTCAAGCCAAACGTGCACTCAGGAGATTTTTTTAAGCACATGCTGCATAACCATGCGACACATACGCTGTCGATTTTCTGCATCATGAAAATCCACCAACTTGTGCCGGGATCGAACCCCTAACTTTAGGCGTACAGGGACAGTGACAAACCAATTACGCCACCCAGTCGGCAAGCATATTTAGAGACACAATAAATATCCATAGTATTTGAAATAAGGAAATATGTATGTTATTGGAAAAAAAATTATTTTTTGACGATTCACCAAAAATCCACCATAGAAAGTTTTTCAAACCACATTTTCATGTTAGATAGTTTGTCTCATTCCTTGAATTTGGTTTCATATATAAAAGTATTCTCAACAATTCCCAAAACTTTCTTTTGCAAAACCTTCCCAACTTTATACAGGTGTCTTGTAAATTTCTATATAGAGACTTTTAGTGGAAATGGTGCTCACATCTCGGAGAGAAAGATTAAGTAACTAATTACTAGTAATTAGAAGATTGAGATCGAGAGTCGTTCCACGCTGTTTTCCCTCGAGAATTCCTGGAAGGAAATCCATGTTAATAATTTATTTTCGTCTAAAATGATACATAAGCATGTTTTGGAGGATGGTTTTAGTGGAGAGTGTTAATGCTTCACGCCAGAAATTTATGATGCTGCCTCGCTTCGAGTGCAATGTTTAATTCTGACGAGTTGATATGTGAACTGCTTCTCATAATTAATGCAAAGAAGGCCTTTGAACAATGTTGCTTTTCTGTAAAGAAGAAAGGCGAAGAATTCCAATTGTATTAGGTAATTAATTTTGTAACATAAATGCTAATTGAAAAACTTTAATTAATAGAATAATAATAATTTACGAAATTTAATCCTATTGTAATGAACTACGTTGAACGTATAAAATTGTTTACCGTATTTTCTCGAATCTAAGCAGCATTCTAAATTTTCAACATTTTTTTCTAAGAAAAAAAAAAGTAGTGTATAAGGTTCACCTGACTTCAAAAACTATATAGATGGCGCTGCCATCTTAATCTAAAAAGAAGAGAGCTTTAATAGAAGAGGTGCGAAAGGGGACGGTTTACGATCGCTAGAATGGAAACAAAAATCGTGTGAAACTAAAGTTAATGTACAGTGTTAAGAGTTTTTAAATATGTTAATTTTGTGTGATGTGTGGCTGTATAGTGAACAATAAAAGTTAGATATTAAAAAAAGCACTGAATTTTTTTAAACCTGGTAAAGTAAGGAAATCTCATTTGACATCAAAGAAACAACAATGAGAATAGTACTTAGTGCAAAATGGTGTATTGGTATCCGATATTACCGAAATTGTAAAACGTTTAAAAGGAGAACTAGTAATAAGTGAAGTGTGTTGATTTATTTTAATACTGTTGAAAACTTTTAAACACACACAAGAGCCTGCAATTGCTCCAACCGTCATTATTGTGTTCAGTTTCCCCCATCCAATGAATTTTCTCGCATACAATTCAAAACTTCACTTGATTTTCAGGAACATTAACGTTGGAAAAATAAGTACGGCTTAGATTTGAATAAATACGGTAATTATATTTTGCAGATTTTCAGTAAATCTTTTTCAAGAGATATAATATTTCAGATCACATTTAAAGAAAAACATTCCAATACGAATTAATTTTTAAAAAAGAAATAAACATTTTAAATTTATTCTGCAGAATTTCCACTCAGGTCAAAAATATTTACAATAAAAATTCATTTTTTATGGAAAATGTATAAACACTATCTAGAAATTCAATTTTGGAAAAGTAGGCTACATGACATTACTATTTAAATAAAGAAAATACAAATTTCTGGGAAAAAGTGTGCATAAAATTTTTACTATAAAACAAAAAAACATGCACCTGAAAAGTTTTTAATTTAAAACTAAGCTAGCGTACCCGACCCTAGCACGATTGTCGATTGGAGTCGAGTTAACCCGATTGAACGTAATGCAGCCCAGCTTGATGCTTGATTCACATTCACTCTTCAGAAAAACGCGCCTAAAGAAGTTATCACTTCAAAAACACTTATATCATTTGAGTACTTTTGAATCATGTATGTTTTATTCACTTAGAGACGTATGAACTAAAATGCTTGAAACACGTTGTAACGTCTGCTTAACAGTAGAACTCCTCCCATTAGTATAAGTCACGATTTACGTATGGCGGGTCAGTTGTCCAGATGGGGTATTGTGTCTCCATTATTGGTCCCGGTTATTCTTTCCTTAAGCAGGGGCATACCATATGCGAACTTTTTCGGAAAATATCTTTGAAATCACCAGTCTCTTTCTTTCTTCATGACCTACAGACGTTGTTAAAACGCTCAATAGGAAGGAAGCTATGAGTTAAATCCCTTTTTGTGTTGGGTCACTCTTGCACACAAAGACGCAACCAACTTGAATAGAATGTACTATGAGCAAGGCAAATCACAGACGAAAACTCATTGAAAATGTGACAGGACGAGTTATAGACGGGAAAGCCGGGTGCGAATGTTCGGCACCTGCCAATAAGAGGTGACGATGGGCGTAAAAGCGACCCACTCCTTGGGCTTAAAAGGGTCTGTTCGGAAATTTCGAGATATCACTTTTTTCGACTTCTTGATCTCCATGAATTGACCGATTTTTCCACTCTTCAAATTTTGAGTTTGTGGGGCAACCGCCCTCAGAACGGAACAATTTTTCTCGAAATCTCGATCGCCACAAATTGATTGAATCTTCGCACTCCAAAATTTTGAGTCACAGACTCAGCCGTGATCAAAGACATACATATGAATTTTACCGGCTAATAAACTTTAGCGAATAGTGAACTATGAGTTTCCGGAGTCAGCGGCGCAACGGCTGGGCATACTTGAAATGAACTTCGAACAAGAAATTTTCCACAGCATTGTATGCTTTAATATTGTAATATTGAATTTATAATTATTAATTATTTAATCCAGAAATAAAATGTATTTTGGCAATTAATTGTGTAACTGTTAACGTTACCCTTTACGACATCACAACGTGATTGCATTTATCATGTGACTATGACGTCACATGATTTTAGTCTATTTAAAAAATGAAATTTTTATTATAATTGTTAATAGTAAAAATACTTTTTCATAGTAAACAATGGATGGAATATTTTGTATTTCTTGAAAAATTAACTTTCGGATTTAAGACACTGGTTTTTAGGGTTATATTCATAATAAAATATTACGATACTGATTTCTTAGAAATTTTTTTGATAAAGGATATTGATTTCGTAACGAAACAATGATTTTTTACTTATTTCGATTTTTTTCTTTATCAATTGGTTCATTTTTTATTCTTATTACCACATGTTTGGGCAGAATTTTCGATGTATTATGCATTCAAAGTTGATTGATACTTGAATACAGACATACATTCATTTAAATACAGACATTAAACAAGATTTAATTCATTCACAAACAAATCCATTCCAAATCGAAGTTCATCAAAGATTTTCAGTTATCTGTCTTTTTCATTAATATTTTTGTCACACAACATTTTTAACACCTTCACACTAAAACAACACACTTCTTTGTAAACTGTGAAATAAAACGACTATAACACAGTGTGACAGCGACCCTACATAAATATTTGATTTTCAACAAAAGCAGTCGAAGTTTCCAAGAAAGCGCATACTTTTCTGATAATTGTTTTTGACGGAAATAGTCTAGAAAATAAACAATTTAGCACTATTTTTAGCACTATTTCGTTTTGACTTGAACAATGCCTTCAATTTGCAAGAGCTCTGTTAGGTTAAACACTTGTTTATTCTACCACCCACGCTTTCAAAGCGAAAACATCACAAATATTTTCGTTTCGCAATAAAGAATTTAATGGATTTTACTTTCTTGTTTGAAATAAAGTGCCGAAACTTTTATTTCGACTTAATGCAAAGGGAAAAAAATGTTTTGCAACACACATTTGTGAAATTAATAATACGTAATTATTTTCTACCAATAAAGTGTGAGCTATTTCAATTGAATAAGATCAAAAGAATGGAAATCATACTCTGAAAATTGATGTGTAATATAAATTAGTTAAGTAGCAGCCAGGTCTTATATCAGGATTTCATAATTGTGAGTTTCTGCGTGTGCTTTTTTGAATTCATTTCAAATACGAATCTATACAGATGAGGCTCAGTGGGTAGCGCGTTTGATTCCAGATCAGAAGGTTGCGTGTTGAAATCACGTCTGGGTCAATGAGTCACAAGTAACTTTTGCTCCTCTTTAAGATAGCTATTTTTAGCCAACCTTCCGCTGGCGTATGTAGTCCTAAGTGGGCCCTGTATCAAAATTACTTGGAGGCCCTTTTTGGTGGACTCTTAGTATTTTACGATTTTTTCTTACACAGTTTGGGACCCTTGAAGCTTGGGGCTCCGTATCATTGATATGGTGGTAGCTACGCCACTGCAATTGCCATACAATGGTGAAAACACTGGTTCTCCTACTATCACCGTAGCATCCTCGGACGCGGTCAGTGGTTGGGAGGGTGACCACAGGAGAACATTACGTGTAGATTGCATTGTGTGTCTGTGTACCACACAGTTGGTCAGGGTTTGAGTCACGTGATCGGTCAACTTGCTTCTTATTAGTCTCCAGTGGCTTAGAGGTAGCGTGTGCACTTCGTAGGCCCAAGTTTGCGGGTTTGATCCCGTCTGGAGTCGATAGGTTTCCTGGATGTGAAAATTGTAGGCATGCATGTCAGATGATTATGTGGCATATAAAAAATCCCTTGAGTATTAATTTGGCTCTGGTGTTCTCGGCAATATTCAGCATCCAACAAGAGATTGAATTAAAATTATAATTCAAGCTTCCAAATTTCCTAGCGAGACCGCCACTAGATGGTGCCAACTTTTGGGGTGAGTGAGTGAGTGAATATTAACGTCGCACTGTTTATCTACACGAGGGCATTTGGCGATGGACCTCGTAATTTTGAACCACGGTCAAGTGGTGAGGATGACACCTGAGCTGGCACCACCCTCTGCTAAATATCAAACCAAACCAACGGGAGACGTTTGAACTCTCGAAAGATTTAACGTGCCTCGCTCCCCTACACGGGGGGACTTTAGGGGTACTGGGCTCAAACTCAAAACATGCCTGCCATGATCCGATACCTAAAACAATGGGCTACCACCTCCCTCCCTCCCTCCAACTTTTGGGGACTTGCCGTGTCTGCAAAGGCTTAACTGCTAAAATGCAGTCCATTAAAAAAAAATGCAAAAAAAAAAAAAAAAAAAACCCTATTTGGACTTTATTGTTTTTCATTGAGATGAATGTTTTTCAACTATTTAATACATACACGTACAGATATTAAGTTATCAACATCATGGATACATGGTTTTTTTAAAGATACACCAATAGTATTAAGGTATCCGACTACGTTCGGAACCATTAATTTGCAAAAGTGTATAAATGGATAATATTTATGATATTTAGTGTCACATATATTAGAAAATTAATATAAAATTGTTTTAAGAATAGTATTTCAATAAAAAATTATTTAAATCCAATATTTTAACAAAAAATGAACATAGAATGACGAATTTTCAAAATATTCTTCTTTTGCGAAAAATGCTTCTATTAAAATAATATTTTGCCTGTATATGGATCAGACCTCTGTACAGATGCTCAACTAGAATTTTTGAAATATATAACTTTAAAAAGGGTTTATCCATGTTTTACGACAACAAAGGGGAGAAATTTTAAGAAAAAAACGCCGATAATTATTTCAATTGGTTGTAACTCTGAAACTAACGTGAATTTTTCAAAATTCATAGATAAGCCTCTGTGCAGAGATTTGAGCTATATACAGGCAAAATATTATTATAATAAAAGCATTTTTCACAAAAGGAAAACATTTTGAAAAAAGGTTATTCTAAGTTAATTTTTTGCCGAAATATTGTATTTAAATAATTTTTTTTTGTCAAAATGTCCTGAAGACAATTTCATACATGTATTCTAATCTAAGTGACACAAAATATCATGGAAATTATCCATTTATGCGCTTTTTTAAAATCACGGTTCCGAAAGTAGGCAGATACCTTAATTATTCATAGTTACTATAATAGTATTAAATTAATATTATTTTTATTAAATTTAATTACTGGGATTCACAATAACAGAAGGGGCTATATTCACGTGACGTCATAGTCACATAATAACTTCAATCCCGTGTTTTATGCCAGTCAGTTGATTAATTCCTATGACGTTCTTCTATCTAGTTAAACAATTTATGTGTTTCGCTGTTGCCAACTTATTTTTGAAGAAAGCTTATTTTAAAAAGTACACATATTTCAACAATAATAAGGTACATAAAAAGCAAAATGCATTTGATTTAAATATACGCGTGTAATACAAACTTTTTGAAAAATCTAAATTATTCAAAGTTTTGTCTAAATTTTACAAGTTGAACAACAAGTCCATGTTTAATTTCAGTTTTGATCGAAATGGAGAATACGTTATTTCATTTATCATGTGACCATCATGAAATTAACTCATTAATGTATCCCTAAGTCTGAGGTTGGAAAACATTTGGAATACATAATTGTTTCGAGGCCCAGTCTTCGAGTGGTAGCGTATCGAGCTTCCACACTAAAAGTCCGGGTTCCATTCCCGGACCTGGCAAGGTTGACTTAGCTTCATGCCTTCTGCAGTGGGTCCATAAATGATTAACAAGCTTGCTTGGTGACTTAAACACCTGGGATCTCTCTTCATACTGACCAACTTGTGATAACCCCGGGCTGGAGGTAACATCTCTTTCGCATCCACACGACCTAAGTTTGTAGAGATAAAAGATTGACCATTCAAACCTTCCATAATAAAAGTAGTTTATTATTATCTCAATTTATATTAATCAATGCAACAAAAGTCTTAGAGGGAAATGACCAAGAGTGATACGACGTAAATAACAATTCTTAGAAAATAGTGCATTAAATCCTACTCACTATCTTTATGATACATTAACCACCGAATCTATATCTATAGCCCATTACTTAACTAACTAGAGTCAGCTGTATCATTAAAGTTTAATATTATATCGCTTACCGCGATATCCCACGGCGAACAGCTACCAATCTTTATATCTTCTATATAATACTGCAATCCAACTTGATCCGGCAATTAGGAAACCTTCTGGCTTCGAACCCACTTCTATATGACTCTTATAATACTTCCTAAGACTTCTAAGACTCTCCCTAGCCTCCTTCGCTAATGCTAAAGCTCCAATATACATACTCATTCCTAATATGCATATCGCGTTTTCTTCTTGAGTTGGTTGGAATGAAATGCCATTCTGGCCCTAAATATTCCCCAAGAGGATTTTAGTGACAGACGCGATAAGGCCCCGTCACAACCTTATTGGGACATCTGTTCATGCACCTCAGAACCCATTTGTCATGTATACTGAGATATGTACAGTAGGCCCTGCCCCTCGTGGGCTGTTGCGCCACTGAGTTTGAGTTTATATAATTATTTCGGCATTTATTTCAGAGGTAAAATGAAGCTTTGTGGTGCTTTTATTCACTTTCACAATATTAAGGGGACACTTTACGAAAATCCGGGGAAAAATTGATTTTTCAATTTTGATTGAAAACTAAAATACCACTCTTTTTCTTTCTAATGAAATTTAAATTTTGGTTCTAACTGAATTAGAAGTATTTTTAATATATTTTTTTAAAAAGTTGTTTACACCTGTGAAACCCCAAAACAGCGGATCGCCACGCCCCCCTCAAATCAAAACAAAAGACACATGCTACTTTTTAGCCTTTTCAAATAGTTTAAATTGATTAAAAGAATTTATTTTGATCAGCACATTATTCGGGAAAGAAGTGAAGTGAATAGTTGTAGATGTTTGCTTACTTTTTGGTAACCGCATGCTATATTTTTATCTCATTGAATACAACGAATTTCTGCTATCGTGTGGAATATGTTTTCCATCAAAAACAATAATGATAAAATGTTTAAAAAACGTTTTTAAAACTCGGTTAAATAATACAATGTTTAAAAAAAACGAAAGTTTGGAAAAAAAAGCACAAAAACCCAAACTTTCGATGAATTAAACGTTGCATAACAGTCAGACAATTTCAACAAAAATAATTCAGCTTTAAAAGCAAAGTTAGATAAGTTTAATAAAGAGTATGTTTCTTTTTTTTTATTCATTTGAATGTTTCTATGAAATGACTGACATTGTACTGTTTTCTTGTGCTTTGAAATAACATTAATAACATAAATAAAATGTAAAAACCAAGGTATTCACATGATTTTTGGCTACAAAATTGTTAATATGTTGTGACTTTTGTGGTCTTATTCAAACATTTCTTCGTACCAGGTTTACTAAAACAGTAGTTAATCAAAAAAGATACAAAATTATATGAAGTGAACGATAGACTCTCATATGCTATGAGGTCTATTAAAAAAGAAGAGTTGCAAAAATATTTTTCGGAGTTATGAATTTGTCACCTACACTAAAGTGGTTTTACGATTCCATGCATACATTAGATAACGCGACAGAGAAAGTAACTAAATTGTCTATGGCATTAGCTGCTGCCGAAACAATATCATTTAATGATGGATGCCAAAATGTACCTGTGGCTATCGATGGTACTTGGCAAAAAAAGGGGCCATGCTTATATAAATGGTTTTGTTACGGCAGTTGGTTTGGACACTGGGAAAGTTGTTGATACTGAAATATTGTCGCGGAAATGCTCATGTAATTTTAACAGCAATGTACATAGCGATGAGTGTTCGGCAAGTTACATTGTAAATAGTAGGGGAATTTAAGTTGAAGATTTGTAATTCTTTTATTTTTGTATCTTTCATCGCTCGAAGACATTACACAATTTACGATATTCACAATATTTGGACTCTATGGGGACTCTAAAGCATACAAGGCAGTTTTAGAATCTAAACCTTAAAGATATGTCAATATTGAAAAATTAGAATGTGTTGGTCATGTTGTGTGTGTATGAGAAAATGATGGGGACATGACTTATAGGGCGTTAAAATCGAAATTAAAAGGCAAAAAGCTTGAGGACATAAAAACTCTAGGATGCCATAATGGCTTGACAGATGCAGAAATAGACAAATTTTAAAGATACTATGTTTTGGCTATTCAAAACAACTCGGGAAACTTTTCAGCCATAAGGCAAGCTATTTGGGCTATATTTTTTGATAAAATCTCCACAGATTTGAATCTACGACACGGTTTATGCCCCATGGGAAGTGACTTGTGGTGTATATATAATATGTCCAAACTGAAAGGTTACACATATAAGCATATAAACACAACTTACCTATTGCAATTAGGAATTGCATAAAAAAAGTATTTAGAGGTCTCTAGTCTTAAAATTTTATCTAAATGCCTTTTTGATAAAATTCATAATATTAGTGAAAGCGGAAATAGTATTCGGTGTATAATTCAAAAAACTGTATTTGTGCAGTTGGGAACTTTAAAAACTATAGTACATGAAGCTATATATTTATATAATCAAGATTTTATTACCAAATTAAAAGTTTTAGATGCATTAAACATTTAACCCCTGGATTTTACAAATGTCGAAAATTGCAAGAAATAGATTATGCTTATATTAGGAAAGCAGAATAGGCAGTTTTACAATGAACCAAAGAAGCTAGAATAAAAATCAAACAATTAAAATGTAGACAAGAAGATGATCTTGCAGATGACACTAGCAATCCAAGTTACAGTTCTGGTATGCATTAGTTAATAGTAAGTTTTTACTTTAAATCTCTAATTCTCAAAAGTGTAAATTTCAACACAAAAGGAACATTTTTGAAAAAACTACTTATTTTATAGCCTTGAAACTTTGCACATGTGTTAACACTATATAAATAATTATTTTAATGAGAGATTTTGTCAAAAAAATTATTTAAAAAATATTTATGGATTAAAATGTACAAGAATTTTCATCGTTTTAAAAATTTTGACATGTGACTCCACATCTGAATTTTTTTAAAAAAAACTAATCAAAATTTTGAAAAATGCTCCCATTAAAATAATAAAAACAATACAATAAATACACACACACAAAAAAAATCCCCTTCCCCCATGACTGTACAACCTGCCAATTTTTAAAAAATATTCCTTAAACTTGGTCATTTTTAACATTACTGAGATAGGGAAAATGCTGCGTGAAGTGACTCCCTTAAGGAAAATCAATCTAATGTCATTTTCTATAGAGTAATCAGTGTTTTCAAAGTTTAAAATGTAATAGATAAATATTAAAAAAGAGGCAAGGAATTAAAGTATTTTTTTTCAATGTCCTGTTAGAACTCTTGATGTGTATTGATAAATATTAGTATTAAGATTTGTATGAGTTTATTTGTTTCTAATTTAAATTAAAATTTTCGTAATATTTAAATAATTCTGACGGGTTTTTTTTTCGTTTACTGTGACTCCATCTCATATTTTTCTCTTGAGTTTTGAAAGTTTAAAACCTTCAAAGCTTCACAGTTAAACTTTCTAATAAATTTAAAGAAAAATTTTAAAATTGAAAATACTTTTAAACTACAATGAGTGCTATCAAAAATCTCCCATACGTAGGCTTAAAGTTATCGGATAAGTAATATTAAATGCCGGAAGGAAATGATTGAAATAATAGATCTTTTCGACTGGTAGAACACAAATTTAAACCAGAGTAATGGCTGCAGTCATCATGGTCAGAAATAACTACTGTTACACGCCTCGGTGTTGAAATAAAGATAATTTTTATAAATTATCTATCCATGCTATTCCATATGATTGCCAATCACATTGCCAATTTTTTTTTTATAGGCGCGGGAGAAATATTGGTTTGTTTGGAAAGTAATTTTCGTTTTTTTCGAGATAGAGGATTTAATTATATTTTTTCACACTCAACTTCACACAGAAGCCGCATAATCGTTAAATTTTTTGAGAGTTGATATAACAAAGCTTGCTTGTGAAAATGTACAATCGATTCTGCGCATTGGTATTTAGTTTTTGCCTTTAAAACTTGGAGATTAAAAAACAGTTTTTTCATATATTTTACTGTTTTACTATAGAAAAAGTAAAAATTCTGTTCAAAAAGAGGGGAAAAAACGAAAAAAGAAAAAAGGCCTATGTGTATGGAGAAGATATATTGACAGTACACCAATGCTAAAACTAGTTTGCAAATTTTCGATCCGGCAATTTTGAAACGCATTATCACTGGGGACAATAAACAGGTTATTTGTAATAATGTCAAACACAAGAGATCCACAAGAGATCATGGAGTAAAAAAGATGAATCGGCTCAAAGCATTTTGAAAGCCAATATCCATCGATACTATTGATAGAATTTAATTCTATTTTAGCTTTCACCAACAGCACAAATTTTGAAGTGCACCGTCATCAACTGGAAAAACCGAATGTGATTCATTTAAACTGAAAAAGCCAGAATTGATCAACAGATAAGGTGTAGTGTTCCACCAAGATGAAGCGAGACCTAATAGAAGTTTGGTAACTCGCCAAACCCTTTTACAGCTTAAATGGGATATAATGCCCCACCCACCATATTCTATAGACCTGGAACCTTCTGTTTATCATTTTTTCTGGTTTCTACAAACATTTTTCGACGGAAAAACCTTTATTTCAAATGAGAAGGTCAAAAATCACATGGATCTGTTTTTTGCCAGCAAGGAACAGAAATTTTATTTGCATGGAATACTGCTACTGCCCGAAAAATGATGGCAAAAGGTATTGAAACAGAATGGACAATACATAATTTAATAAAATATTTGTTTACAAAATGAAAATTGTCTTTTATTTTCACAAGAAAAAACGAAATTACTGTCCGAACAACCCAATATGATAGCTCCATCTCTTGGGAATCATTGACAACTTTGTTGTTCAACATATGAGAAATACAA
>BMAV01001506.1:52186-74387 GCA_019973955.1 Trichonephila inaurata madagascariensis
TATAAAAAGACCAGAAGAACTAAAGTGATGTGTGAAAAATGTAATAAACATATTGTATTTCCAACTTTTCTTCCTTTTTAACTTTTGTGTACAAATTTTATGATAAAAACAGAATGTAAATGCCCTTGGATATGAGATACTCAGTGCGAGAACTTTCGGTCGTTCTTTTTACGCGAGTGATGCCGGGTTAAATTTAACAATTTGTTATATTGTAAAGTTTATATAAACCTCATTTTTGTTATATAATGATGAGTTAGGAAACACCGACTTTCTAATTTATTTCTTTACATTAATATTTCGAAATATTTTTCTTACTTCCAAACATTCGAATTTTTCTTTGAATTTTTTCAGGATGGTACTTGAAATGCTTTTTCTTTGTAATTATAACTAGAATTTTTTTTTTATATAACAGATTTTGTTTTCCATTTTTTATCTCCCTTTTTTCAACCCAATCCCATTCATGCTTTTTAAACATGTCGTCTATTCAAAACTCTCACAAATCCTGCAGTTTTCTCCAGATTCCGAAGTCTTTTTGGTAGAATTACTGCTTTTTAAAAGAATATCGTCCTCAGGGTTTATATAACCTAAACAAAAAAAATCTACGGAAAACATTTTACTTTTATGCTGTGGAATAAAAGAGAATAAAGACTAAGATACTAGTTGAAAGCATATGGCGGGGTTCAAAGATAAAAATGAAATAATATAGTTAGTTTCTATCATATAATTTGGAATCAAAATCAACAATTTTAGAATTTTGGTTTTTATTTTTTAAAATTAAATATGAAGGTATATATATATATATATATATATATATATATATTAAACTTATGACTAATGAATTATTTAAGATATATATTGGTATTTAAAGATTCATGAATTACGAGGAGAAAGTATACTTTTTGCTTACTTCCATTGATGAATTTGACATTTTTTTTTCTAAAAAGGTGCTTAAACACTTTTTCTAAGAGAATTTTATAGTAAATGAAAATAATGCACAATACATAGCTTTGTAATGTAAATGGAGAACACATAAATTTTCCAACTTAACGCTTAAGTTATTTACACATATTTTTAAAATGTAGGTACATTATTTCTATTACGAAATGCTACAAAGCGTACATTGATTTTTATCGCAAATATTTATTTAAAATTCACTATTTGAATTTCAGTAAAAAAAGTAATTTTCTCTGCATAAAGTTGGGGGAAAAATTAATTCTAGCTTCGATAATCTGGTCTTCTGATTTGTTTTTTTATTTCTGTGCAGTCTCAAGAAGAAAAAAATAAAACAATATTTACTATTTTCCCATTATAGCTCAACAAAACTATAAAACCAAAGAAAAGTTAAGAAATAGATAAGTAACATCAAAATGAATAATAAGAAAATGATTATCATTGCTTCATCATCCATATAAAAAGCAGTTTGCGATCTGTCCAGACCGCTTTCATTCCTGATGACTGGAACTCTTTGCTTTCTCCGTTTTATCTTTCATTTCTTTGGATTTCATATCCCAATGCTGCTACTATTGTACACACGGCCCCATAAGCCACTTATCTTGTAGGAAAAGGGTCGAATGAGAAGTCCTGAATGTGTCACCAAGATGGCAGAATGGCGAATAAAATTAGATTTGAGGACAGATATCACTTGACGTTTAATGGAACCATTAAGATTTCTTCTCGCAGATAAAGGGTTTCATTTTTGTTTATAATCAATATCATTTTGAAAAGATTTTGCTTTTTTAGTATTGTTTTTTTTTATAAAATTCCCTTTGATATTCTGTTTCAGATAAGTATACTTGTGGCATTTAATTGCTTAGAACGTTTTTGCACTTAATGCGAAAAGAAATAGCAAAAACCCATTTTCCATTTATAAAGAAGTAATTATAGTTAAAGATAGTTCCTCCAGAAAAATTTTACTGACGTATATAATTAATTCATTTTAAACTGTATAACATAAAACCTAAAAAGGAAGATAGAAACCCAATCTAACAATAGAAAATAAACATATTTACAGTAAGATATGTATCTAATATTTTTAATGAGCGTCTTGAAATTTTGCAATCAAACGTTCAGTTTATATGTTACAGTTTCCTTTCATTGTAATCTGAGTATATTTAAATATCTCATATTATAATTGTACCTATGAAGTGGGATTCAAAAGTCCCTGGAATGTGCCTATAATGTTAAAAAGTTTGCATTAGAGCAGTGATGGCGAACCTATGACCCGTGGGTCAGACACTGACCTACGATTGCTGGACAACCACTTGTTTGTTTACTCGGTTTTATTTAGATTTTCTAATTAGTGTGTATTAATATTCTATTTGTATATTTTTCAAGAACCGCATTTACACAAAAGCAATTTTAAAGCTGTTTTTAACGTTCAGTTTGATCACTACAGTTCCAAAGTTACGCAAATGACAAAAAATGTGTATGGAAGTATGTAGTATTTGAAATAAAGCAAGAGTGTGTTCACAGTATCAAATAAAGTGTATAATTTTTTTCACAATTTGTTTGTTAAAAAAATCCACAAACCAAAGCAAGTAAACATATTTAGAGCACTTTTTTTTGATAAAATACACTTTTGTAAGGTTTTGTTAAGTTGTGTTTGTAGAAAGAGACTCCCACCACGCTCCTTTTTACCCGTTAAGCCAATTAAATTTTAAAGATGTTAAGTTTTAAAGAATACTCAGTTTTAAACTTTTAAATTGAACTCTGGTGCAAGTGGGCATTAGGGACTAAAGAGCTAGTACTAAAAAAATATGAAAAGAATTTGATCCACGTCTTAAAAAGGTTCGCCATCCCTGGACTAGGTCATCCTGTGCCTTCCACTCAGAGCTCACATATTTAGAATTATTCTCAAGACAAAATACCCAAAATAAAGTAAAATGGTTAAAACCTAAAGTTCATAAATGGTATAAAGGCAAGAGAGCAAGGCTTTCTTTATCTCTTCATTGTGATATACAGTCTAACACTTATCTGCTCTATTTGCCAGTGGACACTTAAAAATCACTTTTTCTGGAAGGCATAAGAGGTTTTTTATTTTCACTATTGCCAGCTAGAACAGACTTCATCTCAGCATATCTTGGACTGTCTTGGACTGGACTGGGAAGATATACAAAACAGACCACTTCTAGTATCAGACTTCATCAAAGTCAACGGTTTTATTGATCTTGTGAGACTTCATTTGACCAGACAGGAGATTAATAACAACAACAACACAATCAGAAGTCTGAAATACAAGGACTTACATAAAAAGAAAAATGCAAAGGATTAAAGTTATATACAGGGTATGTTAGGGCTTAAAGTAACCAAAAGTTTTGGCTTATTATTACGGAAGTATCCATCAGAATGTAATAAACTGTTCATCAGCGAATTGCCAACACCTCCGAGATTTGTTGGGTCTAGTCCAATCGGCCAAACGTGCGCTCATTATTCGACAATCACAGATGATAGACTTGTTACACTATAGTAAAGATTTGGACGCCACAGCAAAAGGTTCAGTGTTACTTTGGTTAACAGAACTTAAATCAGTCAAGTGTGTACAGCGACGTGTTGGAACAGAATGGAATGTCCTCACTGGCTTGTCTAATAGACTTATCAGGATACCTATAAAATGAATTACGCACACGATCAACAGTGTCTTTTATCACGAAATCGTAAGGGTACTTTCCAGTTTCAGATAACAAATTTATATATTTTGATGTAGGAGGATCGACAAACCTATTCGGTTCGAATCACCCGTCGCTGTACACGCGTGACTGATTTAAATTTGGATAACTAGAGTACGCATTGCATCTTTTGTTGTGAAATTCACATCTTTACTATTGAAGTCAGTGTAACAAGTTTATCGGCTGCGGGTGATCGGACTAGACCCAAAAAATCTCGGCGGGGGCCTCCAATCTACAGATGAATACATTATAATGGGTAGTTCCACAATAATAAGTCATAATGTTTGGATACTTTAAGTCCAGACACCCTGTATAAGGAGGTTAATACTAGATCAAGTCAACAATCTGTTTAAAAGGTCTTTCGTCTCCCAGATCTTGCCAAAACACTATTCTGAGAGCACTGGGCAAATGGGAAGATGCTCAACATTCATCACCGCACCTTTGCAGTAAAAAAGATAGCATGCAGGATTATCATTTATTTGGAATCTGGGAAATTGTACATATTCACAATCATGCCTCCTTACTGGATGAAAAGCAGAGACGGTGCTGCTTCCGGAGCAGTGTGGGAGATCAAAGATGTCGCTCTACCAAAGTTTGTATCTTGTTATTTATTGCTTAAGTAGTATAAATTATGTGATTAATTTATATTGAGTGATACTTCAGAGTCTCTAAAGAGAATATCAAAAATCAGTTTAGATTTGTAATAAGAATAATATTCTTTTAAATATAAATCTCTTATATAAATATAATTCAAAGTCTATAGAATCGTATACAAATATACTTATTTATTCATTACTAATTTCATTTTTCTCATGTGGATCTAAAAATATGACAATAAATACCGAAGAAAATTCTAGGTAACTGAGTCTAAATGCATTCACTTGTTTATAATACTTAAGAGTAAAAATTGGATAAGTTCATTCAAAATTAAACTGCAGTATATAATTTTTTTTGTAAATATTTGATACTTTTCTAGTCAATATTGGTGTGGTCTATTCTAACAAGACCACATTGACAGTAAATTTGTCGAAATTTAAAACTCCGAGCTTTTTTTTGTTGATGATTTTACACTAAAAAGCTTACATTTTTTTTTTTAATAAAAAAGTTCGTTTAGAAATTTAAAGTGCATTTGAAAGCTTTCTCATCAATTATTCGAAACTTTGTAAAACGAAAAACGAGATCCACTCTAAAATGTAACGTATTTGAAGTCTGAATAGGTTTTAGCGTTTTATGTATATACAATACCTACAAGAACATTAAAGTCCGCTTTACTGTCAAATTCCTTGGCAGGTGCATCTTTTCGACTCTCTCCTTCTAGTAACTTTAAATGCTGGTCGTATTTATTCATAGCTAAATAAATGTATTAAATCTGCCATCTACTTTGACAATGGTGATTGGATCGTAAATCTTTATGGTATTAGATTTTCCCCCTGCTGTCCCTAAGCAAAGGTAATATTTTTTAAAGATGTTTTTTATTGCCCTTTTTTCCCGCATAACTAAAATGTTTTTTTTTTGTATTTTTCCAGTTTTATTCTTTATACGTCGCACTTAAGAGTAGAAGCTGCTTAATGTCATCGATATATTTTACGGGAGCGTTCTTTATGGTTGGAATAACTTTATTTATATAAGGAAGTATAGGTACATGTATCTTACCGAAGCCAAACTTAAGTACTATATGTAGAAATGATTGTTAGATGTTATCGAAAAAGGGCGCAGACGGCCATTTCAAAACCGAGTCCTGCATTAAATGTGAACATTTGGAAGTGTTGGCCCATTCGAGTAGATATGTTACTTACATTTCTCATATTTATTTCTTATCGTACGTTTTAATATATGTGGAGTAGAAAAGTATTAATAAATACACTGTTAATAAAACCTAATTGGGGAGAATTCAGATTAGGAAAATATATATTTTTAATGAATGCATTACCCATATGGGAGACTGAAGGGAGTTTAATACCTTTTATAATATTTCTAAATAATAAATCAAGTGGCAGCTGTTTTTGAATACTATTAAGAAGAAATATTATTTTATTTACCCACGGGAGAAAAAGAAATATGCGTATATGTATTAGCCGTTCAAATCTAGCTTAAATTCAAACTATACTCACACCCAGCTCCACGAGTTTTAATGTAATTTACCAATTCCAATAACTAATAACACTAGACAACAACAAACATGTTTCGGGCTCAAAAATAGTTTATTATGTAGTATTTTGGCCTGTTAGACCCAAAAATCCCCATAAAAACTTCAGATTAGCTCTTGTTTTCAAGAATAAGTACTCTGTTTTACTCATAAATAGCTGTACTTTTAATCATCTTTACTTCCTGGGTATCATTTCTGTGATGTTCATTTGATCGAGTAGATTGAAATAACTTGAAACAGGATCGATTTTCAACTCTACAAAAAACATGTAACAGTACCTACTCTTCGGGAATATCTTGAGTGTAACCTACAGCATCAGTAGAACAAAGAACAGACAATAGTGCACGATGCAAATGACATTCATTTCAACGTACAACTCAAAGTAAATCAATTAAAATATATTTAGGTCTGAAAGACTGCTTGTACCAGTTACGTGTAACAACGACGTTGTACCAGAACGTGTTAAAAATCAGTTTCACTTAAATAGATCCCCGAAAATTTTCCATTTTTAGCATTCAGATCAGAATGCCACGGAATTGTGTTAATAACCCCGACAACGTTTGTTACGTTTGTGGTAAAATGACTTTTGTAGCCCATAAGCGAACCATCAGCCCTGTTGTAAAGACAGCTTACTTCTTTTACTTCGGAGTGAAAGTAGGCGAACAGGATAAACCATGAGTCCCCACACGTATGTTGTGACTCTTGTTCAGTGTGACTTCGAGAGTGGCTGCAGTGGGGGGAACGTGCAATGCAGTTACCTGTATCCATAGTTTTTAGTGATCCAAATAGCCATGTTGACAATTGTTACTTCTGTATGACACCCCCTCACCTCAGGAACATTAGTTGCTCAAGAAAGAAGAAAGACCGTTTGCAGTATCCATGCATTTAATCAGCCATTCACCCGGTTCCTAATTCAGCTGATATGCTAAATGCTGACCCACCTCAAATGTATGAGATTGTAAAGGATTATGCTGAAGAAGCAGAATTCCATAGACCTGGGACATCCCATGACCCAGATTTTGAGACAGCAAATTTGAATGATCCCTTACAGACTAAATCAAGCAGAATTGGATGACCTTGTAAGAAATGTTGACTTCCCAAAGCAGAAGACAGAGCTTCTGGCATCCATACCGCAGAAATGAAATCTACTCCTACCATTCATCACAGTTACTGAATACAGGACTCATAAAAAGAATTTCCTTCATTTCTTTGAGAAAAAAAGAACGTGTGGTTGCATATAATGAGGCCAATGGCTTAATGTCATGAACATCAGTTATGATCCAAACAAATGGAGATTGTTTATAGACTGTTCCCAGCTTAGTTTGAAAGCAGTATTACTACACAACGACAACCTTCTTCCTTCTATTTCCATCGTTCACTCCGTTCACGTGAAGGAAAATGATACAAATATTAAGTTACTTCTAGAGTTAATAAAATAATAGGATCATAAATGGAAGATCTGTAGTGACTTGAAAGTCATGGGAATGCAGTTATGCTATACCAAGTGCTGTTGTTTTCTGTGTTTGTGGGACAGTAGAGATCAAAAGTTGAACTATATACAAGATAAATGGCTATCTAGAAATCTGAAATCCAGCGAGAAAAATCACCCAAATGATCCTCTAGTAAACCCAAATGGCATTCTGCTTCCACCCCTTGCACATTAAGATGAAATCCATGAAGAACGTTGAAAAAACCATGAACAAGGATGGAGAGGCTTTCCAATACATTAGATCGAAATTTCCAAGATTAGGTAATGCAAAGATTAAAGAGGAATCTTCATGGACCCTCAATAACGCAAATTAATAAGGTCCCCGCTTTGGATCAAATTTTGGGAGGGAAATAGAAAGCAGCTTAGGAAGCCTTTAAAAGTGTGGTACGAAGATTTCTATGCAGGAAAAAAAAGAGGTTTATGAACACTTGGTGAAATAACTCCTACAAAAGTTCCATGACCTAGGATGCAATATGTCTCTAAAGATCCATTTTTTACATTCCCATCTTGATTTTTTCCCTAAGAACTGTGGATCTACATGCAATAAACACAATGAAAGGTTTCATCAAGATATAGCAGCAATGGAAATTAAACATCAGGGTCTTTGGGATGAGTCAATGCTCGTAGACTACTTCTGGACAATTATAAGGGATAATCGGGCTTCGACATACAAAAGGCAATCCAAAAAGAAATTTTCACAGGAAATAAACTAAAAAATACTACTGATTTCTGATATAAAACTGCTTCTTGAAATATGGTTTATTGTGTATTGTATTTATTAGTTAGTAATGTTTTGTTCATCAAATTTACCCATAAATTGATGGATGGGCTGTGGTATATCTTAAAAACAAGGGCTAATGAATACATTTCATTTACATATTCGTTTTTTCCAAACCCAAATTAGTAAGAATAGGTTTTTTAAAACTAGAAAATAGACAAAAAGTTTTTTTTTATTGCCTAGTGTAATCAAAGTGAATCTTTATATTTACAATCGCAAATCCTCTCCTTATTGGTACTCTCTTAACATTAACAGTTCCTTCTAAAGGTGAGGTGCAATCCACAAAATAGAGTTCCTAGAACAGATTGGAACGTGCGTCCTCGAGGCAGCTTGCTGCTTGCATAAAAGCTAGCACTTGTATTAATTAAAATTTAATTACATAGATTATAACAATTTGAAAATAAATAGGATTAAACAAGGAACGGTACGAATGTTTGCTTCAATTATTATTTGTGGGAATAGCAAATTGTACATTTAAAATGTTAGAAGGCCTAGAGTTTATTTGAAAACGTGTTGTTAAAGCGTTACAAACATTAGGAAACATTTTGCCGTTTATGATATATATCTGTCACATAAAACAGATGAGCAAACACTAGACATATCCTTAATATTTTAGCGAACTTATGGATGCTTAAAATCTTTTTTTTTTTGGATTCAAAAACAAAGTGATGATAAATCGTTACACAGCGACATATTCGAGTCGAATAAAAGAATACGAATTTTTTAATGTATCCGACTACTTGTGACAATTCTTTTTAAAAAAATGGAGATATGGATATTTTTTTGGGGGTTTATAGATTTATTTAGTATATTTTATGAAAAATATGCTAAATTTAAAAAGAGAAAAGGAAATTATGACTACTAAAATGGGGAAAAATTGACAAAAATTACATAAATGATGCCCGCTCTATACAAAGAGTAAATGAACAAATTCTCAATTTTTCAATTTTGATGTATTATTTTGCTATTCTTTTTTGAAATGACCTTCAGGATAAAATATACTTTAATTTCTATGAAAAAACTAGAGCACTTTATCTTAGTAATATCTGAAATTGCTTAAAAAACAGTGAATATATTCACTTAAAAAAACTATAAATTTTGTAATAAAACAGTGATTGATAAAACTGAAGGTTAAAATACTTCTACTGTTATACAAAATGTACACAAAAAATTTCAGCAAATTATTTTAAACACTTTATGAGCAATTGTTGTCCCCGTTTGAGATTTTCGAAAAAAAAAAAAAAAAAAACGCGTCTAAAAGTTTGGCAACTTGTGTAAAGTTATGGCATCTGCTTTTACTAAAACACTTGTAGTTTTTGTTCTAGTGAATGGAAAAAAAATTGGCATTGTTATAAAGCTAATATAAGGCATATAAAAAAAACATTAAAAAAAATTGTCAATTTTTGTAAAAAGTCAGGATTTTAGGGTTGTCGGATACCTTAAACCACTTTCTGAAGTAAAAAAACCACACAAGCCCCCCAAATAACCAAATTGGTTTCCGCAAGAACTGGGAATTACTATTTCCTTTTTTGTAATCCAACCAGGCTTCAGGATAGAAAGAAGAAATTGAAGTTTCCGGTCACATGTGTGTAGTGTCGACTCTTAAGTCAACTCGAGTAAGAAAACAGATGGATTATTTAGATCCTCAATTGCTTTTGTAATTACCGACTACAATTAGAATGCCATTTCAGAAAGGAAATTGGCCATATCCTGGTAAATATCACTAATGCTGGCGATGCCTTTTGGTTTATTGGTTCAGAATATGCCTTTAAATTAAAAATAAATCCCGCGTTTTATTTATTTGTACACATATTACATCTCGTATTCAGATATAAAATGTACAAATTAAGCCTTCACTTTAAGCACAGGGATATATTTTAGTGCTTGTTTGTATATGTTTAAATTACGTATCTTAAAGTTATTTATTGATTAAATGTTTTATTAGAAAGAAAGCTTAATTTTCGTTGTTTTCAAGCACATAGGAGTATTGAGTATTCTCCGTGGTATTGTTCATTGTCCATAGTTGCCTATATTTCTACAGTTAAGAGGTGTAGGGTAGTATTTATATACAGTGAAATGGTTTTATTTCTGTTTATAAAACACCAGGAACTTCTTGACAAATAAAAATAAATATTATCTTTTATTTTAAATTCTATTATTCTTTCTTAATGCCTTTTTTTTTTTAAAATACATTTTTTTTTTTTTTTTTTTGCAAGAAAGGTGTAATTATTTTCAAACTCCCCAAAACGGTTACTAAAATTTTTATTCTCAGGTTTTCAATGGTTTCTCTTCAATATGTTTATTTTTCATTGGGTTCTATAATGCCCTGTGTTGTAAATGAAATGTAAAATGAATAGATGGGGTGCTGCAAGTCATCTGGGAGTTATACTTCTTTTTAGCTTGTAGAATCAGTAATGTATTGTTCTTTGTGCTGTTTCAATGTCTTTTGTGTCGTCCAAAAAATCAAAATGTCTAAAAGTATGGACTGAATCCTTGGAATAACGTAAAAATATTATGGATTTAATGGTCTAACGGCCAAAGAAATTAAGAAATACTCTTTATTGTTCGAGACTTTATAAAATATCGTTTCCTTCTTTTAAACATTCACATTCACTATTCTAAGGAGGAAAACATTAACATATTAAAAGAAAAGTATAAAAAAGGGTGATTTTTTTCGATGAAATTAAATTTATAAAACGCATTTTTGTAAAAAAAATACAATTATTAAATGCTATCAGAGAAGCAGTCCATAAAAAAAAATGGAGCATTTAAACAATATAAAAATTAGAAAATGTTATCTTTTATCGCAAAATGTAAGGAAATTGGTTCACAGAAAAACTATTAATTATCTTGTTAACAAACAATGTTTTACTTTTTAAAAAATTTTTTTAACATTGAGCAACAAAAATGTTTCATTTATTTTTATTCTTACCCTTTGATTTATTTTAAAGAATATAAACCTATTACTGGATAATAGCATCATTGATGAAGGAATATATGATTCTTGAAACTATTTCTAGTCTGCTTAAAATTTCATTACACGCCACATGTTAAGAACCATTTAGATTTAGCTCAATTACTTCTAGAATGCTCTGGAGATCTTAGTTAAGAATAAAGAGTAAAATCTCAATTCATGTTTTCGATTGTCACGTTCTCATGCTTGGAATGGGAAATGATAACAAATTCCTCACCATTCAGAAATTTATTTGAGTTTTTAGTAGTGTATATTCATTACAAAGTATACAATTTGAAATTCATTCTGCGATTAAAGTATTTACAAACATGTTTTAAAAATTTCACGCATTGGAACTTAAACAAAAATAAGAGGCATAAATTGTCCTACCTTTCAACAATATGCAATAATAGGCGGTAATAAGCATATTTTCCACTAAAAAAATATAATTATCTGTACCTAATAAGCTACATGAAATAAACAACACTTCATTCTGAGCAAGGAAACACAAAAGTAGCTTTTCTTTTCATGCAATAGGGGGACATAGTTTTATATATGGATGCATTTGAAATCTTCTGTTCCTAATAAAAGAACATGTGCGCTCTTCACATGTACAACATTGTAATTTTAACTATGAAATTATAATGCCTATTATAAAGTTATTCATCTTAAAAAAAATCTTACAGGAAAAAAGAATTTCTCCAATAGAAAAAACTGAAATTTTAGATTTCTTATATTTCTCATTCCGACTACTAAAATTACGAAAGCATTCAACACGTCGAGTTCCAAAAACATTGATAAAGTTTTTAATAATATTTGAGAGGAAATATAAACGGACATTTTTTGTATTTACTCGCGTTGTGTGTGTGGAAGAAAATAATTAATAGTAAAATTCGAAATGAAACAACATTTTTTTACACGTTTAGTTCTCTGTTTCCAAATTGTATTTATTTTCACACAAATGCATGAAAAAATATATCGTGTGTGTCTGTATCAGGTATTAAAATATGGTCGGTTATGTCTCTGAAGAGCTGAGATGTTGCAGATAATTATTGCTTAGCTAATATTTTAATCTTAGAAGTTTAATACATATTAATGTGTTATTAAACAATTTATCTTATTTATTGTTACTAACACAATGTATTTATTCTGAAATAATACTTTTTATAAATGATTTTATTGTGCATTTGCGTACTGTTTTTGAGAGAGTGGCTACTAAACAAAAACAATAAAAAATAAAATTAAAAAAAAAAAAACTGATGAAACTCCTAAAAATTGTTTTATTCATTTTTGTAAGTATTCCAAGAAAAATGAGTCGATATAAAAAAAAACTGCTTTCATGAATAATCATTTCGCACATGTACGTGACTGTTTTTTTCTTAAGGTCCATGACTTTTTTTTCTTGAATTACAATATCTTTTGTGGATAGCCTTCTTATAGATTCTAGAGAAATATTGATTGAACCAACAGATTTTATCAGTATTTTTCTGTTCCGATTACTAAAGCTCTACTATTCGAGAATATATAAAAGCTCAAATGTCCGTTTAAACCAGCTATTTTTAAACTTCAAATCTATTTTTTATTTGTGATTCATTGCGAATAATTTTAATTCTAACATAGTGGGGAAGAAAATGCTGAGTTATGTTTCTATCCGGATAATTTATTCTATCCGATGAGACAGAACTTGATATTTTGCTAAGCATATGGTGAAATCTGATGTTCGAACAACCTTCAATATCTGCGTACTAATCATGTTCTTTAAAATGGAAATTATATTTTGATACTTGTTTGACTCATTTTTGTGTTATAAAAATATTGTACATATCAAATCAAATAGTTGACAGGTTGACTGAGTGATTCACACAAAATTTATCTTTCAAATTTCGCCAGGAAGTAGGAAATACGTCAGGAAAATGGTTTCCTATAGGAAAGTTCGAGTATATCCACAAACATAATCTAGAACAAAATGAACAGGTAAAGTGAACACGAGGAAAAAGTACAGTTAAGTGGTAACAAATGTGATTTTTATTCCAACAAGGTTAAGTACATGTTCACAGTAGGTGCTCAAAATTGCGCGACCATTTACACGAATACAGTATTCACTACGTCATTGCATTGGTCACTGAACATCTTCAAAAACGCCTGGAATATCATGGATATTGCCTGTGGCTGCCACTATTCATGCAACAAGGCCCACTCCACTGTCGATAGGGTCTTTTACATTTGGTCTTTCATGGCATCTCATGAAAAAAAATTCCGAAGGGATAAATCTGTAGCGGTATCTATAATAAGCCAGTAATAGTCTCCGAACATGAGTGATCACTTTTGTCTAGCCGTATGTAACGGGCTTACGAATCCGTAGATCACGGGTTCTATCCACAGGATACACATTGCCACATTGGTGACCTTAGATCATAGGTTCCCAACGTAGGCGATAACGCCCCCTTGTGGGCGTTTCGGGTTTTCAGGGGGGGCGGTAAAAAACCCAGAGAAAATTAGGGGGCGTTGATATGGCACAGAGGAGCGTTGGAAGATTAGCCAAATATAGTCTAAAAAAGACTTTAAAATCACGCTGATATATTCATTTCTATCACGTGTGCGAAAATTCACATATTTTTATATGAGACTTCACTGTTCAGAGAAAGACATACCTCTCTAGTATGTACGATTCTGGGGCTGCATGTGCTAAAACTAGCAACCTGTCTTTCCAATTTGGCGAGATGCACTCCAAAAAGTCGCAGAAAACTGTTGACTTTTGTTGAAAGGGTCACCATTTTAGTGAAAGGAGCAGTAGAACCGGAGTTCATAATATCAGAAGGAAAAGCCTTCAGTGCAAAAATATATCTTTATTGTATTTATGTATATATTTATGTTATGTCCAAAGCCCGAAGTTTGGCCAGTTCGCGTTTTGGCCAGGAGGTTTGGCCAAAGTCCGAAATACTTGCAATTAATATTGTATTTTATACTTTGGCCGGCCATTTCGCGAAGTTGCCTGGAATTCTTGGCCAAAGCCTGATGTGATAATGGTAGATTGAGTCTATGGAGCAGAAAAAGACTAAGGATCACCCTTATAGGTAGTTGACAAATTGAGTACTCAATTTGCCTCTGTATTCATACTCGATACGCAACGCATTTGTTTAAGATATAATTCGTCATTTTGAAGGGCGCAAATCTAATCTTCACACTATCACATTGTTATAGCATATGCGTTCACTGAATAGTTTCTACTCGTTGAACTCACAGAAGTACTCATTTTTAAATACTTCATTTTTAACAGTGTGTAAAACCATCTGCCCTTGATTTCTTTTTTCCCACATTGGCCGGTCAAAGCCAGAAATCAACAAAAAGAATGGACATTCACCGGTAAGTTTACAGCAACGTTGGCCAAAATGCGAATTGGCCGATTTCGGGCTTTGGCCGTAACATTTACAAAAAATGTCATTGGGACTAAAAAATGCCACTTACAAGTGGCAACGATAGCGAGATCTCCAACTAAACTGTATTCTAAGAGAGTCTGTAAAAGTGCGTAGGCGACGTTGGACGCGGGAAAAAATTAGAGCGCCGAAATAAGCGGCGGCGGAGTAGACAAATCGTCGCCAGTGGTTTACCCGATCAATTGTAGGTAGCTAAAAATAGAACAGCCTCGCAGAATGCTACAGACTCAGGCTCACACTATCTATCGTTCATCGCAGCATGTACTGCGTACGATGAAAACGGCGTTGCCTTAATATTTTGCTACTTCAACTTATATTATTTAAACCGGCAGTATCCCTTGCAGCTCCCTTAACTTGAACCAAGTATAAGTAAAGAAAAACCCATGTCGGAAGCTAAAAAGAAGATGCGGCAGTACAGTGCGGATTATATAAAATACGGATTTATCGAAAATCCCTCAAATCCATCATCTCCATTGTGCCTTATTTGTCAAAAAACATTTTCGAATGAAGCGATGAAACCTTCTAGGCTTCAAGATCATCTTAATAAAATGCATCCGGATAAGAAAGACAGAGATATGACCTATTTTCTAGAGATAAAAAAGAAGATTGAAAATCAGCCAACTATATCAAAATTATTTTCATCAGCTTCTAACCAAGACGATGACGGACTTCGAGCTTCTTAAATATCTCATTGTTGATTGCTAAAACAGGCAAGCCACACATACTATTGGGGAAGAGATTTAATTTTACCAGCAATTAAAGAAGTAATAACCACCGTGCTCCATAAAGCAGCCACAGATATTATCCGAAAAATTCCTTTGAGCAATAATTCTGTGCAAAGACGAATTGATGAGATGGCTTAAACATTGAAGAATCGTTGTTCAATTATCTGCAGACTTGTCAATTTTCAATTCAGCTGGATGAGTCCATTTTACCAACAAATGAAGCATTGTTAATGTCGTACGTGAGGTTTATCAAAGATGAAAAAATATGTCAAGAAATGTTGTTTGCTACCAATTTGGAAACAGATACAAAAGGAGAAATCATATTTGATACACTGCAAAAGTTTTTTGACGAAAAGGAAATTCCTTTTAATAATATTTTGTCGGTTGCTACGGATGGCGCACCGGCTATGAAAGGGCGTCACAAAGGCTTCATAGCATGCTTAAAAAATAAAGTTCCGAACGTGCTTGCTGTGCATTGCGTAATTCATCGACAGCATTTGGTTGCGAAAAATTTGAGCGAACGTCTCCATACATCACTGCAATATGTTATAAGAACAGTTAATAAAATCAGAAGTAACTCGTTGAACGACAGATTATTTAGTCAGCTTTGCATTGCAAATGATGAAGATTTCAACCGATTGCTGCTTCACACAGAGGTGCGCTGGCTTTCAAAAGGTACTTTTTTGACTCGACTTTACAATCTGTTTGAATCTGTGATAGAGTTCCTAGGAAACAAAGACACGGAATTGCGCGACAACCTCATCGCATCAAAAAACGATATTGCGTACTTAGCAGACCTCTATAAATTGTTTAATGATGTCAATCTCCAACTTCAAGGAGAAGACTTAAACTTGATTAAGACTAAAAATAGCATTGCTGCTTTCGTGTCTAAACTGCTATTATATAAAAGAAATATAGGCAGACGTAAATTCCATACATTCCCATGTTTATCAGCAGTATCATTCAAGCACGACGACTTGTTTGTTTACTGTCAGCACTTGGAAAACCTCTACAATGACTTCAAGGAACGATTCAAGGACATTTTAAACATGGACATACCAGACTGGGTTTTGGATCCTTTTTCCAATGTCAACACAGCAGGACCATCTCAGTTAGAAGAAGAACTGATATAACTGACGACAAATGAGGAATTAAAAATTAAATTCAAGAATGGCTACCAAGAATTTTGGCTGCAGAAGTCGATTTCGCAATTGTATCCAAGATTATGGTCGATTGTGCAACGATTTCTGCTAGCATTCCCATCTTCATATTTAGCAGAACGTGGATTTAGTGCTCTAGCAACATTGGTAACGAAAAAGAGAAATCGGCTCCATGTTACTGAACGTGGCGATTTACGATTGTTTTTAAGTAAAATCGAGCCTGATATTAACAAGCTTCTTAAAATGCATCAAATTCAGCCTTCTCATTAGTTAAGTTAGAAATTCGATGCCTTTTTTAAATTTTAATAAAAATACTTTTAAATAATAATTAAGTATGCCTTTTGAGTGTTCTCTGAAACTGTCAATTTATTTATTTAGAAAGCAATAGTTTATTATGGATTATTTCTTATCATCAAAACCCCTGCCTGTCCTTATACAGGTAAGCTAAAACTTTTATTTTTCTTTTTAAATAAAGAAGAAATTCAGTAGCGTTTCAATTCCAACAACGTTCTATCTATTAGTAATTTTTTTTTATTTAATTCTTGTTTTCACTATGCATTATGTACGCTCTTATTTCTCTAGGGGGGCGGTATTGAAATATTCACTAGAAAAGGGGGCACCAGTTCGAAAAAGGTTGGGAACCTATGCCTTAGATGAAAAGAAAATCACAAAAACCTTCTGACTTGTTGTGGCACCATCTACCCACAAGAAGAGCAATCAAAAGTCATTAGACCAACTTTACGCAGCAAAAATAGTCATCGGACTACTTTACGCAGCAAGCAAAGTCGTCAGACCACTTGACACAACAACCAAAGTCATCAGACTTACTTGAAGCAACAGCAACAACTCCCACACACGCCGTACATATATCTTGTTCGTTCGCCTATCCCCCGTCTCACTGGTAGGGAGTACTGTAACGGTATCTAAAATAAGCCAGTAACAGTCTCCGGACAGGGGTGATACTTTTGTCTAATTATATGTTACGTGCTTACGAATCCGTAGGTCGCGGATTCTATCCACCAGATACACATTGCCATAAATCTGTTAACCTGGGTGACCAAGCAATCGGCCCACCTCCGCCGATCCGTTTAGCTTTAAAGTTTTGGTTCAGGTGATCACACATAACAATTATGCTATGGGCTGGAGTCCCGTCATGTTGAAATCACGTATCTCGATGGATATGCGCAGGGAAGTGACCATAAATGTCGGTAAACTATATCGAGAAAGAAAAGGGGTAGCCCAGCCATCCGATTTGGGCAGAAGCAAGTAAGATTCCAATAAACAATGAGCAATGATTCCAGATTACACATTTATGGTAAAACGATGTTGAGCAGAATAGCTTCTCGTACTATGCGGGTTGTCGTAAAATGACAGGAGAGAGAGAAATAGAAAATGTGTCAATAATTAATTGATTGCATTTTACCATCACAGAGAGGATGAATATGAGTGTTTATTAACTTCGTACTATAAAGCAACTCGGGGGCGGTTTGCAATGGACACATAATTCCCAACTATAGTCAAGTGACGAGGAAGACTCTGGAGTTGACATTCTCTCCTCGAACTTCGAACGGAAGACTTATCACAAAGGGGGATATATTATGCTTTTAAAATCAAAAGGACTATTAATGAAGATCACGATCCAAAGAGGGTTTTCTCTCTCCAAATTTCTATATCATACCAGGTCGATAAACTTGAACCCCAAAACATTTATGTGCATCAGCCCTTGCCGAATGATGTACAGGGAAATACGTTTAACGCCAAAACGCTTAAGACGAAATATTGGTTAACATGAAAAAATACAACAGCCCTGACAAACTACTATGAACTTTCATGCATTTTCTTGCTCTTAACGTGAAAACGAAAATCGTTTAATATGAAAAAAATTTCATTTTTAAGAAATAAATAAAATACGGAAAACACCGGCCACCCAGTCTAGATTTAAGAGTGGTGTGAAGTGAAAGAAAGGTGGTTTCATATGCTTCGTAGAAAGGAGGCTAACTTCGCTTTGAAATACCCTCGGATTAGTCTTGGTAGGAGTAAATTTTGTTTATCTAAGCTTCTTTCACCCTGCAGCCATACAAACACCACAAAAAGTATCTTATTTGTCATCAGTTTTGCTTTGGAATTCGGTGACAAGTACATCGCAGTGTTAATAAAATCAGTGAAGTTGGTTCGCGTTTTTTCTCTTTTTTAGAAGAATTATTTTTTCAAGCACAATGGCAAGAGTTCAGATGGAAAGCAAACTTCTACTTCATTTTAAATGAAGATGGAGCTTCTTAAGACTGTTGATCAAAAATAAAAAATGAATACGGAAATCTGTAAAGATTTTGTTATTGCTAAATTTTATATTAAACTTCATTAAATTCTTGTGAAATTTTTTATTTCATTGAATTTATCAATTTCATGCATATAAGCATATCTATGTAAATAAAAAAAAAATTAATAAATTTAATTTGTAGAGTATTTTTCTTGCAATATCCTTTAACATACACACACACAAATTCTCAGTCCCCTCATTTTCATGTTAAACGATTTTCGCTGTAGGTTATTCTACGGAGAACCTTCAATTTTATGTACTTAATATTCTTAAAGTGAAAATTTTAAAATCGCATTTTACAATTAAAAAAAACAATGCAACTATGCTTACATGTGTTCTGGTGTGTGTCTTGCAAGTACCTAAAAATTCAAATGCACAAATGGCGGCAATTTTATAAATGTTCTTGCATTTCATATTTAATATACGTTAAAAGGCTATAAATAGCGTATTGTGATGGTTTATGTATAATTTTGATTCAGAATGCTTCCAGTTATTAGTTCGTTTCTCGTAACACGCCTGGTTTCCTAGAGACAGCAGCTAGCCATAATTTATGAGACACATATTTGCAAGACAGACGTCTAAAACTTACTTTATTTTTTGCTCTCGTGCATAACAGACATATTTTGTTAGATATTATTTGCGAGGTGCTTACATAATTTAAATAGCATTTAATAAAAAGCTTTAAAATATTATGAAAAAGATAACATAACGTTCCATAATAGTAAAATGATTAAATTAAATGAATTGAACTGTGGCAGAATTCAAGTAGTGTATGTGATAAAGTAAAAAATGTTAAAAATATAAAATGGTAAATATAGAAATATTCGTAAGATTTTATTATGTTATTGTAAGAAAGTTTTTGAAAAATAGAACAAAAATAAAATATAGATTTAAATCTGATAAATTCATAGCATATTCAATACACGCTGATGTAAGAAATTAAGAGAATTAACGGATTTGATCGATTGTCTAGAGCTACCGGACCGGTTTTAATGAAATTTGATATGTACGTACATTGATACAATACGAAACAAATGACTATTCAACAATTGCAATACACATGCATGATCGTGCGTAACACTCGTTAGAGTTGAAAGGTATGAAACAGTGGTTGCAGAATAAACAAAAGAAATGGGTTGAGTCCCCTCTTACAGCTATACAAGCCTCCCAGAGTGATGTCATACTTGAAATAAGGCAGTTTATTCGTTCTTGTGGCAATTAGTCATACTCGTTAAGTAACGCTGTTACATGGATGGTTCTCGGAGGTGGTTGCGAGTAGCAATTGCCTTCCCCAGACAGTTCCAGACATGCTCTATAGGGTTGAGGTCTTGAAACCTGGCTGGCCAATTTATACGCCGAATATCTCGCTCTCTCAGGCCTCGCGTTATTGCCCATTAAAATAAACTCGAGGCCACATGTACCCCTGAAAAGGCAAACACATGGCTTCAAGACCTCATCCCTATACCTCACACAGGTCACAAAGCCAGGGAGAAGTGTACGGCCATCCAACATGATGCCTGCCCCAACCATTAAACCTCCTCCACCATAATTTTCGATTGCGTGGACATTGGAGGGTAGGTAATGAGTTCCTGGTTCTCTCCATATAAACGTACGGTGAGAATCGGTGTTTAGGCTGAAGTGGGACTAATCGGTGAACAGAACGGTCACCCATTGATCCATACTCCAATCTCGAATCTGTCTGCACCATGCTAAACGGACTATCTTGTTCGTAGACGTGAGCGGGAGGCAAACAGCAGGTCTTATGGCAAGCAACCCTCTCTCATGAAGTTTTTTGAAACAGTCACCCTTGATACACGGTTTCCTGTGGCTGCATACAAGTAAAAAGAGAACTGAGAAGCTGTAGCTCCTCTGTTGCGCCTCTCTATAATTAACAAAATCCGATCTTCTCTTGCCATCGTGGCTCTTGGACGACCTTGCTCAGGCTTTCTCTCGATGGATCCAGTATCTTGCAACTGTTTGCATAAGTTACACACGACACTGGGTGTTAAATGGAACTCTCTACAAACTAGACTTGACCATGACCTGCATCTATCCTCCCCTGTCACCTCATTACGTCATCTAAACGTTGGTGGGTACTCGTTTTTACAGTTGCAATTCAAATTGAACCGATTGCTTCAATTTGCCAAGCTGTGCTGGCTAACGAAATACGTCTTAACTTACATTCGATTACTTAGCCTGTTTTTCTGCTGGCTAGGCCTACACACACGTTTACGCTTACGTATTTGCCGTACAAGATTTGCATTTTTTATCTAGAAGCAATGGTTTTTCATTCACATCAGTTCTTTTCATGCAATTTGATGAAATAGGAATGGAATATTCGATGAAATCTCTTAATTTATTTCATCATTGTATTTGAAGTACAACTGAAAATAGGAGAGTGTAATGTTTAGTCTTCCTGTAATATATTTGTGTAATATGCCTGAACCGTTGAATGTTATTTTTACCATGAAATTCTTAGCGAACGAAATATTCTTAATTTTAGAACAATTAATATAAAAATAAATATTTTAAAGTCAACTCCTTCTTAGGTCAACGAAGAAAAATGTTATTGTAGTTACTTTTAAACAAATAATTACAATTAATATAAATATGTATATACATATGAGAGAATCACAATATTAAGTAGCAATAACTTTTTTAATTATCATTAAAGTATCGAATTGTCATCCAAAACAATCGTTTATATAAAACTTCAGTTCAACAGAATGCTTTAAAACGTGAGAAAAAAAATTCTGTTAAATTTTGACCCAAGTCACTAAACATGAAGCCAACGTGACTGTATCTGTAATTCTTTGAATAGTTAGTTTTAATCAATTTTTGTTATTTATAATTAAATTACCGTATTGTCCTTTAAAATAATCATGTATATAAAATTTCAGCTCAATTGATTGCTCTAAATTGTATTTAATTAACGATTGAAAATTTGAAGAAGATATAGGGAGATTGTGAACTAATAGTAAGGGTTGAATAAAAAAGAGCAGAAGAGAGATAAGTTACAGAAATAACTGTAACTTATCCTTTTATCTACCGATGGTAATTATAAGTACCACTCACTTTAAAATTACATAGAAAAACTATTTTTACGAATACTCTGACATTATACTTTGCATGAATATTCTGTTAAAACTCCTCTTGCAAGATATATGGCAACACGGATTTTAAGATGAATATTTTAGCGGGGAAGGCGAATAGTTTTATAGCAGAAGTTGCGTTTTCAGCTGACATTTTGATCGGATTGCGAAGATTCCCATTTTTGTTCCCAAAAAGAAATTAATGTCAAAAGATAAGTATCTTATCTTTTATATGTTAAGGAAGACCCAGGAAAAGATTTGACTATTTACTAGTGAACAGTGTACATAACTAATTTTACAGTTGAATAACTTTGTGGTACTTATAAGTACCGAAAGCACACTGGGTGATAGAGCAAGAACTTTTTTTTCGTTTGTGTGGTTTATTGTTGTTTTTTGTTGTGTTGTAGAGTCATCATTATAGTGCAATAGACTTATACTTTTT
>BMAV01001506.1:74787-97289 GCA_019973955.1 Trichonephila inaurata madagascariensis
GTTGTGTTGTAGAGTCATCATTATAGTGCAATAGACTTATACTTTTTTGGGCATTTCTCTAAGCTTAACTTATTTATTTTGCTTTTTTATGGTTTTTCAGCTCACAGCGCTTTCAGCGGATTGCCAAAATTGTCATTTTTGTTCTAAAAAATAGTTAATGTCTAAAGGTAAGTGTCTTACTTTTTTTTGTATGTTAATGAAGACCTCAGAGAACGATTTGACTATTTGTTTTAAATGAACAGAGTGTATAATTAACCTTACAGTGTTGTATATCTTTATATAATTAATTAGCTCTTAAGGATTCAATTTCCCAAAGTTGAGTATTTAGTTTATGTATATCCCTTAATTTTCAATGTAGGGATTCAAATAAAAATATTGCATGAAAAAAAACTGCAGTAAATCATAATGCGGTAGATAAAGGGTTAAACTGTTTATTGTTCTATACTACTGAATTTTTTTTTCTCTTAAGACAAAACGTTTAACTTTTATTTACAATTATACTGCAACATTTGGAAATTCATTCTTTTGAGGAATTTTGAAATACCACATAAATTGAAAAAAAAGTGATCCCAAATTCAGCACAAGAAGACGAGGAGTTTGGACTGCGATGATTAGCACTGAATTATGTATGGGCATTTTGAAAACTTCTCCATGTATACAATGCAAAACTAAATGTTTTTAAAATGTTTTCATGTGTAATTTATATTTTACAATTTGTCACGGAAGTACTTTTACATAAATTTTGTAAATGATTGGCGTATTTTCTAAGTGCGACTTTTTTTATGCGGTCCCTCTCCACCGCATAAAGCACATTTTCTATAGTATTTCGACGAATTTGTTTGTTAGATGTAAGAATTTATGAAGTATTTTTGAATACTTTTTTGTGTGGTTTTTATGAGGTCCCTATCTACAGCACAAAAACAGGTTCTACTGTATTTGCAGAAACTATTAAATGGCACAAGGAATATCAGATCAGACGCAGTGAACCTCACTGGCTAAGAAAATTTTAATGTAGCGAAAAGATTATGTGGATGACTTCATTTAAATGAAAAGGATTTTTCTAGGGGAAAATCTTTCTTGGAGACATGGAGGAATATTCTAATCCCTAATTGGCAAACCTGTGTGATTACCCACGAGTAATAATAATGTCAAAATAAAGTGACTGATATATTAAGAGCGAACCTCTCAAATTAATGCAAATTGTTAATTTTTATTCTAAAAGTAGCTTCTAATTATCAATTCCATTAACAAATTAGTATTAAAATATTTCCTGTTTTAAATTAAAGCAGAAAATTATTCAAGTATATAAAATAACTAAAGTTTCTCAAGCAGAACAATCAGTTATCTCTCTCACAAAGAGTTTCACACCAATTTTAGGCAGATCTCTTGAGAATATTTTCATCTTTGGTCCTTGCTTATTATTAATTAACTTAGAATTATTCAAAAACTAGCTGGTATACCCGTTCTTCGCACGGGTAAATTAAAAAATTAAAAAACACAGATTGAAGGACAAAGAAGTTTTTAATGAGTTAATTTTATGTGAATTGCAAATTAAACAAAAAAAGCTTTTTGCATATCTAAGCTGAACAAAAAAAGGAAAAAAAAAACACCTTTGTTAAATTATAAGTATGTAGATCTAATAGCAGATAAAAAGGATTTTTTTTTTATTTATAACTCCCCGTAACACTCTTGAGGGTGGATTTTTGAAAATACCTTCCTAAGCTTATCTCTGCTCAGCAAAAGTAACATATTGTTAAACGTTTTGTGTAATGAACGCTTAAAATAGTGTAAATGATTTATATATCTGAAAGTTTAATACATTAATATTATTTTATGTATTATTTATTTTATGTTAAAAATGTAATATTCACAAGCAACGCCGTTTCTTAAATTATAATGGCGATTCAATGAAAAACATAGCGAAATGTTAACGATAGAGTCAAGTTGGCAAATGTCTAGCTATTTCATAGCTCGAGCTTTATTAGTGCTTTGTAAGACCCGCCGTGTGTGTAGGGGAGCGATACACCTTAATACTTTATATACCGCATAATGATTTACGGCAGTTTTTTCATAAAATAATTTTTTTTGGATCACTACATTGAAAATTAAGGGATATACATAAACAAAATACTCCACTTTAGGAAATTTAATCCGTTAGAGCTAATAAATTAATTAAAGATATTCCCCTGTAAATTAACTATATACACCGTTCACTTAAAATAAATAGTCAAATCGTTTTCTAAGGTCTTCATTAACATACAAAAACATAAGACACTTAAATTTGGACATAAACTATTTATTCGGGACAAAAATAATAATCTTTGCAATGCGCTGAAAACGCCGTCAGCTGAAAACGTAATATCTGCTACAAAACTATTCGCCTTCCCCGCTAAAATACTCATCATAGAACCCGTGCTGCCATACATCTTGGAAGAGTTAATTTCAAAGAATATTCCTGCTAAGTTTTGGTAGGATATTCCTTCTAAGTTGGTGTGGTGTGGTAGTTAGGAGAAGGGGGTTCCAGCTCAGGTATCGCGTCCACGTCACTTGACCATGGTTCAAAATTACGTGGTCCGTTGCCAAAAGCCCTCGTATAGCTGAACAGTGCCACGTTAATATTCACTCACTCCAAAAAATACAGTACAATAGTTATAATTATTTTTATACTTAAAAATGCAATATCTGCCTATTCAATTAAAATTATAGCGTTATAATATTAACTACTAACCCCAAACAAATTTTGAAAACTTGTCCAAATGATGTAGTGTGAAAGAGAAAGTTTATTTACTTTAAGTACCAGAACCGATAAAAGCATTTACTTTTGAAAAAAGATCAATTTCTTACTACAAAATGTGCATAATAAAATCATAAAAAAAAACCCCATTAAATAAAGAGAGATTTATAACAACCTCTTGATGATTCTTTTCGAAAACACGATACACATACAATTCATAAAACAATTTTTACATTAACTTTCTCTAATCCTTAAAAATAACATTTTTTCTTCTTTTCCTACAATAGTTAAATAGAAATATGAATGATTACAAAGTGAAAAGTGATGTTTTGTAATTATTTCTAAAATTCTATTTTCAAGAAAGAATCAACTATAGAAGTATGGTTGTATGGAATATTGTTTAAAATATATAAAAAATAGTTTTACATGTTAATTTTAGTTATTCAGAAATTTTTAAACATTTTTCAAATTTTAACAATTTCTATTCTAGATTCAGCACAACAAAGTTCAATACATCTGTATTCATTTTCGGATAAAAACAAGTATATTTCTTTCCATTTTTGAGGCTCTGTTAATTTGCTTTCCAAATATTTTTTTTTATGTAAAAGGCTTGATTATAAATATATACCATGTGGTACTACAAAATATTTTTTACAAAAATTAGAATTTTTAAATAGTTTCTTGTGTAAATAATTTTTCTATAAATAATTAGATATATATTTTCACGTTTATTTGAAAAATACTTACGATATTTTTGTTTTACTCAAATACTTCTTTATGCCATTCTATTGGGTATAAGAGATAGTTCTGTCATTTTTTCTACAAATATATATATATATATATATATATATATAGGCTTATTCTCTACAAACAAGTGATAACATCCAACAATCACATTCTAAAAACACATAGACAGTAAGAAAATCACACAATGAAGAACATATGAGTAACCGAGATTAAAAATTATAAAATGGATGCTTCAGTGTTATAAACATTGCTGACTTATATATTTATATATATATTTTATTTGAATATTAATCTAAAATATATGATATTCTGTTAGTTGTAAGCCTGCCAGTGTTCTGGCTGCTTATCTAACCTCCTGGAAAAGAATTTTTTTTTGTTTTGGAAACCAAAGTATTCTTCAACTGCCATTTGGACACTCCCATAATTTATACATTCATTTAAATCAAGAAAGTTTTACAGCCATCTGAACGTGCTATAACAAATGGTGCAATATCAGGAATATAAGCTGCGTGAAGTAAAGTTTCCTACCCAACTCTGAAATTTTTTATGCGGTGTTTCTTTCTAGGAGCATTCTTGCGTTTTCCTGATTGAGAATAAACCTCATTCTGTTGGCCAACAATAGACTTTTAAGTTGAAATTCTTAATTAAAAACATGAAGTTGTAAACAGAAACGATCATTTCATTTACTTTCAGAAACTCATAGTGCACTGTACCCTTACTGTCTCACCAACAACACAACAACCTTCTTTTGGTGCACGCCAGCTTTGGATGTGGACTCCCCTTTATTAACATATGATTTTTTTTTAACGAAAGTTTATACACTATCCACTTTTCATATCCAGTTACCAAATGATCCAAAAACGGTTCCCTTTTGTGGAGGACAAGATTTGAAGAACATATCGAAACTCTGCCCAATAAATTTTTGTCGCTTATTTCGTGTGGCACCCAAACAAAGTGTTTGGACATGAAACTAAGCCTTTTAACACTAGAACGTTCGGGATTTCGATTACCCTTAAACGTCCGCCGAAGCATTTAGTCACTAACATCTGATGACCTTCCTGATCTGAGTTCATTTTTCTAAGAAAAAACACCCAAGAGAAATTTTACAAGTCATTTTTGGTATGTTAGAGTTGTTACTGCGTCCTCTCCAAATTCGTCACACAAGTTTCTTTCTGCCAAAATCGTGTTGTTCTCTTTTTGAAACTCATGTAGACAGTTTTACAAGTTTAAGGTATCCGACTACGTTCGGAACCATGATTTTAAGAAAAACGCATAAATGTATAATTTTCATGATATTTAGTGTCACTTAGATTAGAATGCATGCATAAAATTGTTTTTAGGACATTATGACAAAAACAATTATTTAAATACAATATTTTGGCAAAAAAAGAACTTAGAATAACCTTTTTTCCCAAATGTTCTCCTTTTGTAAAAAATACTTCTATTGTATTAATATTTTGTCTGTATAAAGCTCAGACCTCTGTACAGAGGCTCAACTATGATTTTTGAAAAATTCAAATTATTTTCAGAGTTACAATCATTTGAAATAATTATCTGTGTATTTTCTTAAAATTTCTCCCTTCTGTTTTCGTAAAACATGGATAAACCGACTTCCAAGTAATACATTTCGAAAATTCTAGTTGAGCCTCTATACAGAGGTCTGAGCTGAATACAGGCAAAATATTAATACAATAGAAGCATTTTTTACAAAAGGAGAACATTTGGAAAAAAGGTTATTCTAAGTTAATTTTTTCCAAAATATTGTATTTAAATAATTTTTTTTATGTCATAATGTGTCCTTAAAACAATTCTATGCATGTATTCTAATCCAAGTGACACTAAATATCATAAATATTATCCATTTACACCCTTTTGCAAAATCACGGTTCCGAACGTAGTCGGATACCTTAAAAAATTACTAAAAGGCGAAAAAAATGTGTATGAATCATTAAAATGGTTGCTGTTGCCGTGTGTTTACTACTGGGATGCATACGAAAGATAGATGAACAGAAACACATATAACACAATCGCAGAAGAATACAGATTTATTCTAAACGATGATCCCAAGAAAGAAGAGAAGAGGTACACTGCTTTCCTTTCGAAAAGGGAATCTAATTTAGGTAAAAGTCCAATTTCTTTTCCCCAAGATACACATCCATACCTTACTCGGGATTCCAACCCGAACCCACTCGATTATAAGCCAAATGTCATAACCACCATACTGGGTGAGGTGGCATAAATTATCAATTATATACTAATACAAGTGTTAAAATAGGTTTCATTGGAAACCAAATTCCTGCTGTCGATAATGCATACAAGTGCACATGGTCAAAAACGACAGAAATTTCTCTTATATCATTATATATAAATATATATACACTCATGGACTAAAAAATTAATGCACAAAGAAGGAGTAGTCAAAATGAAACGAAATTTTACATACGTAATTACTACTTTGATATAAGTAAATGATTAAAAAAATCAAAGTAAAAGGATCCTTTATTTCAGAGAAAAAAAAAGAACGGTAGGATTTAATACCCTGTTGAACATCCTCTAGCGTGAATGCACGATACGATACGATCAGGCATTGAAGCATACAAGTTCTGTAAGATGTCTAAAAAGATTTCGTTCCATATTTGTTGAAAACTTGCCTCTAGTTCATTCAAACTCGTGGGATGACCAACTTGCCCGTCCCAAATGATTCCAGATATGCTCGATTGGAGACAAAACTGGGGATCGGGCAGGCCAAGGAAGAGTAGTAACAGTGTGGAAACAGTCTTGTGACACCCTTTCCGTGTGAGGCCAAGCATTGTCTTGTTGAAAAACGGCTCCTGGGAGGCGTTGCATGAGTGGCAACACATGTGTTTGCAGGATGTCATGGGCATCCCACTGGGCTCTCATGGTGCCACGAATCTATACTAGGGGTGACCGTGTATTGTAGGCAATGGCACCACATACCATCACACCACCTGTGGGAGCGATGTGTCGCTGTAAAGCAAAGTCAGAATTGAGGCGTTCACCAGGGGTCTCCACACACGAACACTATTGTTATCACTGCTGAGATTGAATCTGGATTCGTCGCTAAAGACGACTTGGTTCTATTCCGCTGTAGTCCAGTTTCCTCTTGCGTGGCACCACTCCAAACGGAGGCGTCGATGGGTGGGAGTCAGGGGCAGTATACGTAATGGGCACCACTATCCCAAATGTCCTTCAGCCACGCTCCTTTGTATGGTTCAAGAAGACACAGGGGCCCCTAGTGAAAGTGCTACCTGTGCCTGGATAGCGGCCGGTTAAGTAGTTGTCTGTGCGCGTGAATTTCTTATGATGTAGTGGTCTTCTCAATGACTGGTCTGTCGAGGGCGTCCCGAGCCTGGTCTTCGTGTAAATGACATCTCTCGGATCCACTGGTCCCTACACTTCCTCACAACACAATCAGAGTGGCATAATTGACGAGCTACTCGCTTTGAAGACCACCCAGCTTCCATCATGCCGATGATTCTCCCCCTCTTAAACTGTGACAGCTGCTCATATGGTGTTTGAAAACGGCGTAATAGCATGTCTACCTCAGCTCTTCACTTGTAAGCGATTCAGCACACTCAGACAAGCTTTAGTTACCTGTTTTATAATCCACGGAGAACGACGTTAAACGCCTTTTACCGCTTATACATAATGCACAATTACCCTGCATTTCTAATCATTTGCATATCTTCCCGACATGTACCTTCATGCCAAGTTTCATTACGATCCCACAATTATTTCTTGGTGCGCTAATTTTTTTGTCCATGAGGGTATATATATATAATTATAGAATAATTATGAGGTTTTTTTAACCCGGGGATTGTAAAATGTGTCAATGAAAGTAAACATTAAAAGATATTTATAGATATAAATTAATTGACTCGCAATGTATATATAAATTCTATTTACTGTCTCTTTATAAACTTTTACTCAGCCAAATATATTTATAACAATCCTGTAAAAGTAAAACAACTAAGCAGAAATTGTTTTGGTTAAATCTTTGACCGTCTCAATGAATCCTAGAGCTAAGTTGAAAACTGCTGGATAAACAAAGTAAATGACATTTGATAAAATTTTACTTACATACATACACTGGTAAAAAAAAACTACACTGGTTTCCAAGAGTTATTGTACAGTAAGCTATTTCGAAGCTCACCATTAAAAGAAATAACAATAACACAATAAAATCCATTGTTTACATGAATGTATAAATTATACTCCGTATAGAGACCATTTTTCTTTAATATCAGAAAAGATTCTCTCAAAAAAGAGAGGTTTGGATTCTTTTATATTTATCATTTTTCTGAGATCAGTTTCCATCTAAAGGTACAAGAAGTGAACAAATTGATCGGATTCAAATATTTGCTCTACAGATCACTCTTTTGTATATTTTCATCCAGGAAATGTAAACCTGTTTGTTTTAAAAAAGAGAAAATAATTTATTTTAATAATATTTTAATTCTTTTTATTTAACTTTTGCGCTTTATTTTAATTTGTATTATTAATGCAAGTAACAAATCAATTTTTTTCATCCTTCGCATTTATATGTGCTTGCTATATTTTGATAACTATTTAGTACTTCTTCATCTCTAATAGAGAACATAGATTTACTTATTTTCAAAACATTCTCCTTTTGTAAAAAACGCTTCTATGATAATACTATTTTGCCTATATGTAGCTACCAATCCTCCTGAGAGCCTAAGCAATTATTTTTGAAAAATTCACATTATATTCAGTATTTCTACCAATTGAAATTATAATCAGTGTTTTTTTGCTAAAAGGTTTTCACTCTGATGTAGTAAAATATGGATAAATCCACTTCTAAGTAATATATTTATAAAATACTAGTTCAGGCTCTATACTGAGGTCTGAGCTATATAGGCAAAATATTACTATTATAGAAGCATTTATCATAAAAGGAGAATGCTATGAAAGTAAGTAATTCTATGTCCCTTCCCTTTTTTTCCAAATATCGCATGTAAATAATTTTTTATTATAAGAATATTCTTAAAACAATTTTATACATGTATTCTAATCTAAGTGACAATAAATATTATAAAAAATATTTGTTTATACGTTTTAGCTAATTCATGGTTTTGAACGTAGTTGGATACTTTAAAGAACATAAAGAAAAATAATTTAAGTCCATTTTTTTATTTAACTTAATTTTTAATTTATTTAGTGGGGATTATTTTGTTGTATATATTTATTCAAATAGAAAACTGTAGAAATAAAATTTAAAAAAAAATAATTAAAAAAATTATTCTATCTTTATGATAAATTCTACCATAACGTGGCATTTTTTTTCAAATCGATCACAAAAATTTAATTTAAAATAGCTACATCCGAATTAGATAATGGGAAAGAGAAAGCAAAGTGCTTAAAAAATCTGATTTAAAAATATCTTTCAGATATTGACTGTCTTGTCTTTGAAAAAACATTTTTTCATCCTAGGAAATAGCTAACATTTTTGTTCTAGGTGTTTTTTACTCATTCAAAAAGAACCGCAGACATTTTTTCGTCCTATGATTTTTGTAAGAGAACTTTTTTCTATTTCAGTGATTTTGTCTCCCTGAATCAAATGTCTCAATTCAAGTGAAGATTTCTTTTTAGTGATTATTTCATACATTTTTCAAACAAAAGATAAAAGAAGAATAAAACGAGAGAAAATTCTGGAATGGGAAGAGGGGGGTTGAGGAGAAATAAAGTTTTGCTGTGTTCCTCTTGCGTATGATTTTGTCAGAGATGTTTAAAGATTTTTTTGTTCTTATTCTAGAAAATATGTCCCAAGAAATAGAAACAAGCACATAAATCTCAGAAGGAATTTTATGCTAAAGGAGAAAATGTGTTTGAAGCGGATAAAAGGAAAAATCGATTTAAAGATGAAGAAAATATGTGGCGGTAAAAAAAGCAACAAATTTTCTACGTCACATTCCAAAAAAAAAATAAATAATAAATAAATAAACGAATAATAAATAAAAAAGGAATCACACAAATAAATTTTTATGTTACTCTAAAGACCTTTGTTGAATATTTTACAATAACAAGATATCTGAAACTGTAACTACACACACTCACACACACACGCATACACACACACACACATACACACACAGAAACACTAACTACTCATCTCTTTGTAAAATTCGCAGAGTACACCTTTGGCGACGGGAAAAAGTATTATAGTAATAAACTGATCTCAACATCGTATTTTCGACAATATATCACCCCAAGTTGGTGATAAATAAAGGTATACACTAAAATAAAATTCAACTTTTCTCTTTCATGGTTACACTATGATTCTCTTTTCTCATTTGAGGTTCAAAATAAAAAGACGTATAAATCTCAAAGAAAAAGATCTCAGCTCACCAGAACGATTGATTACATGCTGATCTCATATTCATCACAGAGACAGGCCTTCCATCGCAATTGACCTGTATTGGATCTCCTGGAATTTCAGCGTTACTCCTTACCCGGATGAGGGATTGTACAGCGTTAGGATTTGATAAAACCGTTCTGCATACTTTTTGAGGAACGAATATCTTTATTTCTTCGCTTATTTACCGTATCTTCTTGAGGTATATATATATATATATATATATATATATATGTGTGTGTGTGTGTGTGTGTGTGTATGTGTGTGTATATATATAGTCAAAATTCTCTACTATAGAGATATGAATAAACAATAATCATTAAAAGTGAAAAATCGAAATTGCTAGATACACCAGACATAAGATTTTAGAAAGGATATATTAAGAATTAAAAATAGGAGAATTTAAAATATAAAAATATGGCTGCTACTACAGTATTATAAACATTGCTGACTTAAGAAAGCTCTTATATTTATAAAAAAACTATATAAAAGTAGGGTTGAACATGTTTTTTTTTTGGCCAGCCAACTTTCCCTCTTTCTGTTAATAATACTGAGCAAAACCTTAATGAAAATAATGGATAGAATAACTAAATTCATTAGAAGACAAAAGGTAACTTAATTAAAAATTGCATTCAAAAATGCAGAGCCTGTACTACATCTGCGTACAGTAAACAATTTATTCCCAGTTTCTGTACCCAAATGCAAATTCAAAGCATGGGAGTGGCCGAATAGCAGCACTTAGCAAATGTATGAAAATAATAGAAGTAAAAAATTTAAAAGTATGTATACATACTTCCATTTTTTACGGACACTAGGATTATAAATGTATTTAAAATAAATACTACGGTTAAAATAGAACTAAGATATTAAATAATTTTATCTAATACTAGAAAATGAGAAGAAAGAAGAAGAATTTATAATAATCAACTATTAATATTCTACGGAATTTTAAATCTTATTATTTAGAAGTTCTTTATTCAAAAAACTGTTAATACAATTAATTGGGTACTTTTGAATTAAGTATTATTTTGTAAAATGTTTATAGTTTTTTATTTTTTCTGATTTTTTTTAAGAAAAGACATTTATTACGTTGTATGTAACTAATAATAATTTTTCTGAATATAGAAACATGTACATTACTCTCTCAAGAAAAAAGAGGTACTTTATAATATTGAATTTAAATTCCTCTATCTCTCTTTTGTCATAAATATTAGTAACTATAACATTATCCATTAATTTCATTTCTATGAGGCAGTGATTCTCAAACTTTGACTACTGGCGACCCAATTTTCAATCATAATTTTTATCGCGCCCCCCCCATAAAAATAATATTGCATTGAATGCCATAATAATGCACTTTGGCAGTAAGGATACAATACGATCATAATTATAAACCGTACAAATTAACAAGATAAGTATTACATTTTGTATATGTATTACTTTTGAGTAATATATATTTTTATTTTTTTTACTTTTTAGTTGGATTCAATATAAAAGCATGTTTTTTAGTTTGTTTTAAGACTATAATTTATTTTACAGTTATTTTTACTACACACGATAAAAATTACAATTCCAGTGAATATTTTAATTAAGAGAAAATACTACTTTCACACAAGGACTTTTCAATTTTTCTTTGATAATTTCAGATAAATCCAATAAAACTAAAGAAAATGTTCCAAATGTGCGTGTCCTTAATAAAGAACATAAATCACAGACCCATTTCCCTAACAATACAGGAACGTTATTTTCCAGCAAAACTGTCATATTTTGTTCACGTTATTGTAGTTTTGCTGTCGTTTAATGATCTACAAATAGTATTTTGAATTTTTTCTTCCTTGTGTCTTTTTGACAAGGCGAATTGCTACATTTTGGCTTCATAGTTTTCTTCATAGAGATCTTTAAGCAGCATTTGAAAACTTCGAATCAACTCAAACGTTTCACATGTCTAACGATTTTCTCATATTTACTTTCGCTATCTTAATTAATGTACATTATTTGAGCATGCTCTTCATTTGCTTGATCAGTTTCAACCTCCTTTAATAGGGATCGCAGATGCCCATTTTTTTTATTAATATTCTGCTCATTTACATTTATAAACCATAATAAGTCGTACAACACAGCAATCAAAACCACAAAATTGTTCATGGGGAAAGTGTAGCATGTTATAAAAATAATTGTTTGAAATGTTTTTCATTATGTATTATATGTTTCAGAATACTCATAAAAATACATCTTGGCCAAATAATCCTTCAGAGTGATCAACATGCTTATCCATATGTCATAAAACTCATTCACATAGGAAAAAAGCAACAGAAAAATATCATTTACAACTTTCCTAAAAGAACAAGATACAGAGTGAAACATACCAGTAAGTTTGAAGGTCATATATATGATAATCAAAAGTAGTATTTTAGGGGTTAAAAAAAACGTAATAAAAAATCTCTCATCGTAGGATTACAGTAAAGCAAACAAAATGTCTTTTTTTATTTGGTTATAGGATCAAAAAGATGGCTAATGAGCGTTTGAAAAGGAATCCTTTATTTTTGATGATCACCAGATGATAAAAATAAATTATATCAGTGTAAATGTGTGTTTTTTATTCTGTCAGAAAGCATTTTGTTTTGCTTCATTCCAAAAAATTATTTTTTAAACCTTTTATTTTCAATATGCTCGCGCTCCCTCGCAGGTTTACCGCGCCCCACAGTTTAAGAAACACTGCTATAAGGGGTATTCAAATGAAAACCGATTACTTGTGAAAAGTAACTCAAACTCATTTTATTAACCCAAAAATGTAGTTATAGAAAGTACACATACTCAAAAATAGTCGCCAGAACTGTTGGCACATTTATCATGCAGGAAAATGCCTGGGCAACATGCCTGGGCGTTTCGACTTGATGGCTTGTCTAAGATTTTGTAAAGGGGCTTAATAACGCTGGACATTGATGGTGGTTCCAAAAACTCGATAAGCAGTGGGCCCTGGTGGTAAAAATGAAGGACATCATGATCTTACCAGAACTGGTGTACATGGCCTTTGATTTCTTTGGAGGTGGTACTGCTTGCTCTGATGCTTGCCTTCGGGTTCAAAATGGTGAACCCATGCTTCGTCACCTGTGACAATTTGCGACAGAAAGCCGTATTCCTTCTCATGGTCACGATGCAGATGACTCAAAGACAGCGCCCTTCGAGTATTCTGCTGTTCGGCGGTCATTTGGTTAGGAACCCACTACGCCCAATTTTTTAGAAAGTTCAAGTGTTATACATTATGGTGTGAGAGGTGCTCACGCTAATATCCAATAACCGATGGATCTAATTTGTGTGTCCAAGACTAAAACATTCACTGCCTTTGTGATGACACTATGAGCATGTCCAGGTCGAACATCGTCTTCCAGCAACTCGCTCCCCTCAGGGAATCTATTGCGCTATTCCACAGAACTTTACGACACATACTGTACTCATCATACACAATCTTCATCCGTCGATGCATTTCACGGCCTTCAACTCCCTCCGCCACTAAAAATCGAATCTCTCCTCGTTGTTCCTTCTTTAATGCTTGCATCAGTAGTGGACGACAGCTTGTGTGATCACCTTTTCTTCGGCGTGACACAGCACGTGTCAGTTTCTATACCAATAGATAGTGCTCTCATAGACGCTGTTAAGTGGACGTTACGTTAGACGCCTTACATGTAATGAAAGTTAGACGCTCAGTCTGGGTTTCAATTGAATGAACTTTATATATTAAGAATATTTGCTTCATAGTTGTTACTATTTGTCTGTGTTAAATTAAGATATTGTGGATAAAAATTAGTGTTAGGTTTAAAATTGTCTTTCTTGACAAAAATATAACTAGAAATGTAATATTTAGAATTATGAATGAAACTTTTTCAAAATAATGTAAATAAAAATTTGCAAAACAATTGCTAGCTGGCCACCTTGTAGCACACCTTTAACCTGTTGATATAATATATACCATCATTATATATATATAGTTGTCTTTTAGTAAAACCCTAATTAGAGAACTAAATCTATCATAATTATCATTTTTAAATAAATTATCTTTATGTAATTTTACAAGAATTTTAATCATATGACCAATATTAATAGAGTTAAAAAGATCTTCAAAATCTAAACTATAGACTGAAGAAATCTTTTTATCTTTACTTTGTTCAGTAAGTTCTTTACTATTTTTAAGTATGGCTGTGTGTGTGGATTTAAGATATATATACAATGATATACATATATATATATATATGTATATCATTTTTACTCGAATGTAAACCTCACTATTTTTACAGTGTTATTGCTCCTGAAAATCAAGTGCGGCTTAGAATCGAAGGCAAAACATTTGTTAGAAGTGTAAAATAGAGTTTTTATTTCTTTCAAAAGGAAAAATGTAACCCTCCATTCTCGCCGTATCCATTACTTATCCCATTGAGGAGTTTATCTATCTATGTATTCAGGAATTTTTTTAGTATATGCTTTCGTTTATTCATCTAAACGTCAATGAAATCGGTAATAGCATGAAGACGAGTCACTATGAAGCAAGTATGAAAAGTGAGGCCATTTTATACGAAGGCAACTCTGAAACTTTTGAGATACTCGCAGACGAGAAGTTATAAATAAATTTAACAGTTTAATTTGAAAATAAGAGTATTTTAACACATTATAGATGAATTTTTACTGATTTACTTCATTTAGCGTAGAATAAATTTTAGATAGAAGAGAAAATGGAGTTGACTCTAGAATTTTATCGTGTTAGGATTTTCTATGATTTTAAAGTGGGGTGAAATCAAGGCGAATGCGTCTCATGGTTGTAATTAGCATTAGGTGATAAATTTCCATATTGTGCTACTGTATTTAGATGGTTTACAGAATTTCGCATAGGTCTCAATTCTTTTCAGGATGAAGAACATACAGGAAGGCTGCAGTCGACAGTAATCTCGGTTAATGTGTCAGACATACGAAAAATGTTAATGGATGATAATCTCTGTATTTGCCAAAAGATACAACTGCAACTTAACATTGGATCCGTAGCCTACACAAAATTATTTATGAAGAATCACATATGAAAAAAGTAATTTGCCGTTGGGTTCCCCATAATCTAAGTGAGCATCAAATAGAGGAGCTTGTCAGAATCAGTAAGAAATTCCTTAAATTGTTAATTGATGGTGGGCACCGCATCATTTCCAAAATTGTAACGGATGATGAAGCGAGCATACCATTTTTTGACGTTCCAACACGTTATGAAAGCAAAGTACGGGTCTTTGAAGAGATGACCCCACGCCGATATTGGTTAAAAGACAACGAGCAATAAATAAATGAATATATGCCGTTTTCTTCAGAAGAACAGGATAGGTTAAAACCCATCAAGTTGGAAGGATAGTAGACAATAACAGCAACCAGGCATAACAGTGAATTTCTTCCAGAAATTCACCAATACATGAATGTTAGGGAGACTAATGCTTCACACTATTGACAATGCTTCTTCCCATACAGCCTGATTAATAGTTTCGTTTCTTAAAGAAAAACACATTAAAGTGCTAGAACATCCACTTTATTCTAAGGATCTAGCTATGTCTGACATTTGGTTATTTTTTAGTCTAAAAAAGAACTGATGTCGACTTCTTTTTCATTCCACAGAAACGATTGATATGTCTATCAATGCATTTTTTCATCAAATCCAAGAAGTGATCTGAAGTTAATCTGAGGAAAATTCGTCTACAAGAGGGCTTTGAGGCTGGAGGAGACTACTTTGAACACTCCTAACCTTTTAAAAGTATAGCTTTAATATCTTAAATGTATCTCAAAAATTTCAGAATAATCCTCGCATGCTGAAAAAAACGCAAACAGAGCAGCAGCCACGGAAAACGTGATACTGATGAAACAAATATACGCCAATGACGTAAGCAAAATGATTTAATTTTTAGTTGTAAATATTCAACGGTCTTTAAAAATTCTCTTACATTTTTCAATAATACGATCTTTGAAGAAAATTGTTGCATAAAAAGTGCATCTGATGACAGGAAAGACGGCACCGTGTGGAAAAATGACGATGACTGTACGAATTCCGCAGTCAGCTGTGAATATGGGAGTGTCGAATAATTTTCGAAACTTGTGGTACTGATGTTTAGAGAAATTATAGGTTCATGTATGTATTTGAAATTTTTTAATATTGGTGAAATAAATTGATTAGGAACTTCTTATTATATATTTCCCACTAAATTTTTTTAAAAAATCTTAAATATTGGATACAGATGAACCTTTTACACATTTTTTAAAATTTTTTCTGAAAAACGTGAAGATAATTGGGGGGGGGATTAGAATCGATGATGGCTTACATTCGAGTAAATACGTTATATATGTTGGAGTCTAAACAATATCTCCCCCCCAAAAAGTTAGACTATTCCGATAGCGGGGTTTTAGTGGCAAAGTTTGTTTAAAGATCTTCTGATACTTAAGGACTCAGTTTCACAACTTGAATCAAAATAATGCAAATGGAGGTGCTTCTTGAAAATAAAATTATTTATTTTGAGTTGCAGGGAAAAGTTTAAAGGGGGAGAGTATTTACAGGGCAAAATGAATTAAAACAAGGGGATACTAAAGAAACAGAAAGTTAGATAATTCCCTCTAGAAGGACGTTAGAAAACTAAAAAAATGCATTATGTGACTGAAACTTACGGCTTGGTTAGCGAGCGAGGTTGCGCAAAAGCGCTGTACGTCTTCATAGAAAGGTGGTTAGTAGACTTCTGATTGAATATTATTTATGTCGGCGTTTCGTAAGCCCGCCAGATGGCGTTGATATATATTTATACATATATATGTATATATGACATGCTTTGAGCCGGAATCAGACTTCATTTTAAAAAGGTCTTTATTCAAGTAATTCACAACATCATATGACGCTAAGATGCAGAGAGAAAAAAGAAACGCCAAAGGGAAAACTAAGTGGGTTACCACTTAAACACAGATGTTAGAAGTATCGCGGATTTTATGAGTGTACTTGAAAGTTAATGCTGACATATAGGGCTATTAAATATACGGATCTGGAATCAGAAATGTTTAGGGGTTAGGCCGGTTCACTCCTAGGAGAGCCCACACCCTTGGCACGAATTACTTTGGTTGGCGATAATTGCGTCATCTTGGTAACACTACTTTTAAAAACACTACATATATCAACCCTAACTATTTCTAGCATTTTCGTATTTTGTGGGCACGCATTTCGAATTTCATTTTATTGTTGGTCAACGGGCTGGAAGTATGGATGCGTTTGTAAGTGAATACACCTTAGAATTTTTTACATTATTGAATGCAAGAAAGAATTGATTGAATGGTGCATGTGAAAGAAGGATTGATGGCTTCCAGTTATGAATGCCCTAAATGTAATGAGCGAATGGGATTATACAAACAAAAGAGTGTTGTTTTGGATGGATTTGAATGGAGATGTCGAAAAAAGGTGTGAATACGCATGAGGTTTGCAGATGTATAAGAAAGAATTCGTGGTTTTTCAATAGTAAGTTAAGTATGTATGATATTTTGCGTGTATCTAAAATGTGGTTTGGAAGATGTATGAATGATTACGTTGTGAATGAATTGAAATTGAATAAAAATACAGTTACTGATTGGTTTATATTTTGTCGAGAGGTTTGTATGAATGAGGTTGTGAATGATAGTATGAAAACTGGAGGAGTAAATGTTATTGTTGAAATTGACCAGAGTAAATTTGGGAAAATGAAGTATGGAAAAGGCAAGCCTGTGGATGGAAAGTGGGTGTTTGGAGGTATAGAAAGAGGAACGAATAAATGTTTTTTTCGAGTGGTAGAATGAGAGACGAAAGAGGAATTGCTGTGTTGTGATTAAAGAATGGGTCCTGCCTGAAAGTGTGATTATTTCTGATTGTTGGAAGGCGTATAAATGTTTGTCAGATGAGCATTTGGAGGTGAATCATAGTGTATGCTTTAAGGATCCTGATACCATTGCTCATACAAATTCGATTGAGGGTACATGGTCGGCAATAAAACGCTTTCTCCGAAATCATACTAGCCACGCCGAAGGCATGTTCGACCATTACTTCACTGAGTATATATGGCGGCGCTCACACTATCATTCACTTAGCGAGGAGACTTTCAAGGATTTTTTAAAATCGGTTGTAACACTTTCCCTTCACTTGGGAAAGATCAACAATAAGAAAGTAAGTGCTGTTGTTATATTTTTTTATCTTAAATGTTAAATTTCTGTATTGCTTACATATATTTCATTACACATCCACCTTATCCCGATATATTCACTAGCTGCCATTGTCGGGTTCGCTTGGCGTCATTTCGTTCTCACTTGGCGCTTTTTCCGGTTTGGCGCCAAGGGTGTGGGCTCTCCTAGGATTTTACCGGTTAGGCCATATATTTCGGAGAAATAATTGGGTGATTAGTTTGATACTTGGAAATGAAAAATATGAGTTAAGTGCTAGATAGGGAATTTAATTTGAAATCTAGTTTAATTATCCTTATATATATATAGTTAATTTCCTATTATTGTGATGCGACAGATTGACCACCTGAAAAATAGTTTGTAGAAAATTTTTTTGCTGGTGAATTACAGTATGGCCTTAGCGATCCTGAAGCAAATATTTTCTAGTAAAATTTTAGCTATGAGATATAACTAAGTGATGAATATCTCTTATAATTTTATCTTACTCTTTTAACCGCCATGTAGAGACGGCTGACACACGTTAAATCTGCCGTGGCTTAAATGTCCCCCAATTGGAGTGGTGTGAAAACTATTAGACGATGTTCGAGCTTAGGCTTCGTCCTCGTTACTTGGCCATACTTCAAACTTACGAGTTCCGTCACCAATAGCTCTCGTGCAGCTTTGTATTGAGACGTTAATATATCTGTCACTATCACTTTGAGTTCTCTTTTATAATGCCTCTTTGCCCGTGTGAGTAGTGGACAAATTTTACAATCATTCATTACGATTATATCTCATATATCTTTCATAAATTTTTATCTTGTAAATTAGGATATTAATAAAAACTCACGGATTACTTATTTTCAAAGTTATTTAAAATTTTACGTCATGATTGTTAATCTCAATTAAAATTGATAAAAAAATTCTTAATGAAAATTAAAAAATCTATTTAAAAAATTTCTTTTTAGATGTAAGGGTTTGAACTTGCATTTTATGAGTACATGGCAAAAAGCATGAGCCCGCAGAAAATGATAGTTAAATAAGTCGATTTCATTACATATAACGTTCCAAAACATGCAAACATTTTAATTTTTAGTGTAGCATAAAATCCTTACAATTCTCCTTTTGCGAGAATAACTTAAAACTTAGTTAGATTTTTTATTGTTATTTCAGGGAACGAAGGCATAGATTTCCATTGCCTTATGGGACCATATAATTCGGAAACTAGTTGATAGTCTGGAGGGCAACAGCTGCTGGGGTGACGAGCTGCATACCTAATGAGCTACGAACATTCTTTTCTACTTTCTTGTAATGGTATATCATTGAGTAAATATTATTATACGTATCACAAATAGAAATGCCAGTAATCATGCAGCTGTGTTAAGTTGTGAAAGAAATTGTTTCGGGCAAGCAAATATATTTATTGTCTCAATACAGCTATATTAATATGAAAGTAATATAGACATTCTAATATAAAAAAGTGCTTTGTAGTTCCGAAACAGCTGTCTTGGATTCTTGTTTATATCAAACAGGAAAAATTTAATTTTTTTTCTCTCTCTCATATATTCATAAATGAACCCATATATAAAGGTTAAATCCTACTACTAAAATTCTATAAGATTTTGTTAAATAGTTTACTGAAAGAAACCGAGTTTTGTAATTGAAATTATTTTAACATAAAAGGTACAGATAGCTTTGAGATGTTGTACAACTGCTAACTTAAGCTGTTATAGAATTCCTAAAGCTGGTAAAGAGAGCACGAAACCTTGTGACTGGTACTATTCACGATTTTTTCTCAAGAGAAAATTCAATTGATTACGTCGAGCGATTGTAAAACCGCCTTCTTTGGAGGAATCCTGATTTAGGATAATGAGAGTTGCTATTTAAAGTCAAATGCCCAGTGGTCGAGTGGTAGCATATCGCGCTTCCACAACATAGGTCCGGGTTCTATTCCCAAGCTGGGCAAGGTTGACTCAGCATTTGATCTCTACTGCAGTGGGTCGATAAATGAGTAATTAGCTTGATTGTGGAATAAAAAAACTGGGGTTTTGCTTCAGACACTGACCACTTGATCGGGACATCTGCTCAAGGACATCAATGCCCAACGGTCACGTTTTCCTGGATTGGCACAGTAGGCCTCTGCCTTCATGGGCTGTTGCGCCACTGAGTTTAAGTTATTTAACGTCAGGTGAAATGGAAAGTCAAGAGGTTGGCGATTGCTGTCATGCTGAAGCTAAAATGTTAATAATAGAATAATTGAAGCTATATACCAGAATTCTGGTAAACTTATAAAAATTATTATTGTTGCGGATTAAGCTTTAAAGTTAAGCAGAGAGAGAGTGAATCATCTATTATAGATATTCACAACCCCTTAACTGGATTGTGTGTGTGTGTGCCCATACACCGAACGGGCACTTCTTTCTGTCTTTGATTTGCGCATATTTTTAATTCTTAGGGTGAGATTATTACAGCTAGTGTTTTTAAGAGATGTAGCTTATCCATGGTACTGTAAAAAACTTCTCATCCGGAATTTTCTTTGTGATTAAGGCAGCGTTTCTCAAATTGTGGGGCGCGCCCCCCTTGGGGAAGGTGACAACTCTACAGCGCGAGCTTATTGAAAAGACAAAACCAAAAGATTATTTTAAGAAAATTATTAGTTTACTAAAAGTAAACAAACAAAATACATTCTGACATAAAAATAAAATACAATTTTACACTGAGTATTGCACTTATAAATCAGTGCTACACAATGTATTTTATAATTAATTTACCAATACTGAGTTAAGAACAAGTTTAATAATTACCAGTGACCTATAGGATTGTCATATATAAAATTATATACAAAAATTAACACTTATCTTGATAGTTTGTACGCTTTATAATAAATTCCTTAACTGTCGATTAAAAGTTACGATAAAAGCAATCAAAAAGCGCCTCTGAAATGATTAAATTCAGCGCAAACACTGTCCAGGTCCTTTTATTTAATTCCAAAGCTTTCGGAACAATTTTATGGATAAAATTGCTCAGAAAAGATCGTACTTCGAAAAGACGTATATATACGTCCAGTGCAATTAGCGCACTTGAGTGATACGTTTATATACGCCGGTGGAATTTAAGAGGTTAAAGTTGTATCGTAGTTTTATCATCAGAATATAGTATTATTGAATTCAGTACATTGTTATTGTATGAGGGGGCGCGATGAAAATTATGATTGAATATAGGGTCGTGAATATTGAAACTTTGAGAAGCACTGGATTAAGGAGATAATTTCCCATTGAAGGTAGGAATTATTTCTTAAAAATATTCGATAAATAACAAGGATTGATAAGGCATTGTGCAATTTGTTGCTTAAGAAGAAATGAGAATGGAAAGACAATCCAAAAAAGCCGATATTATCTCTGTCCCCATTGTAATGTAAGACTCATTATCACACCTTACTTTAGATTGTATATGCATATTTATATGCACTACACACACACGCACAATCCACAACCGTTTGAAAAAGAGGATCGCGAAAATTATATTTTTTATCTACGCATGAGTGGAATTCTCTTAAGATATATGAAATATTCTTCATAGCAAGTATAGTGAATTTATAAAAAGCCAACATTTAAGAGTTTTTGTGTGTTTCATAATAATAACATATTAACCCTCCAAGCGGTCTGCACTTAAAATCCTGCCATTCTAGAGATGTTTAGAAATGCACTGCACGTACGTTTTTGTCTTCAAGTAAGATTCTCAAAAGCGATCAACCAAAAAAAAAATCTCAAAAAAATACGTGCGGTGCATTTCGAAGCATCTCTAGAATGGCAGAATTTTACGTGCAGACCGCTTGGAGGGTTAAAAAGAAAGTGAAAACTTTAAAATTAAAGATTAAAATTAAATTTTTCCATTTTCGCATTTTGTAAAGTATGATGCTGAGTTATGTGTAATAAAAAAATGTACTTTTTTGGAAAATTTTGGGTAAAAAAAAAAATTGATCATTTAAAAGATTAAGTAATTGTGATTTGATAATCACAATAAAAGACTGATTTTATTGAAATATCTCTTAATTCGGTGCACCCACACATCCATGAGTGAGAGTTCTAGAACACTCTGACAAGAATAAAGCTTTAAATTAGGTTTTGTATTTTTTCTGTTGTGGTGATACAGAATTGATACCTCTATATTATGAAAATCTTGGGACTAAAATTTAAAATGATGAGCATAAAAGGAATATCAAATGAAATAATAGAGAAAGAAAATATTAAAAATTATAGAACTCAATAATTAAAAAACAAACTAAACATAAACTAATATGGATTTAAAAGTTTTTTGGAAATAAAAACTGAAGAGCGGATGCATAAAGGTATGTTTTCTTCTGAAATAAAAACAATGCTAGAGATCTTCTATATTTTCAGTTTCTGACTTATATATATATATATATATATATATATATATATATATATA
>BMAV01001506.1:98228-114466 GCA_019973955.1 Trichonephila inaurata madagascariensis
AGTTTTTAGTAAATTATTTCTTCCCTTTCAAAAATCATGAAAAGAGTGACCTTCTCTATCTTGCATGTGCAAAACTTTCACCCGTATCGTCATAGTTGAAGCGAATTACTTTGGCACAAAACAGAGTTTTTCATGAAATATTTAAAATAATTTTTTAAGAGCATGATTTTTAAGTTAATGCTTTCAAACTTAACACATCGTTTGCACACAACACAGCAATTTTTCAACAAAGAATGAAACAAAAATAATACTTAAATATTTCTAGCAAAACATTTTACTTTTAAATGACTGATTCTAAAAGAGAAATGCATAAACTTTTTTAGTGTAAAATATCATTTCATTAACTTGAAAGCAATGCTAGCGGAACGATTTAGAAATGATTTTCATGAAAACATATTGATTTTGACTCATTTTAAAAAAAATCGGGAAAAATAGAAAATATCATTATTTTGTAAATATCACCGTATCGTGGCGAAGTAAGTGATCTTTCCGATTATATAATTATTTTTTGTCTGAGTTTCATAAAAAAAAATTAGATCGTGTTTTAAAAACATCTGGAAAAAAAAAGATCGAAAAATTTGAACGCACCTGGCGGGAAAAAAATGGAAATGATTATACGTTTTAAGGTTTTTAATTAATGTCTTTTTAATTAATTGCAATATCGGAATATAAATTTTCAAAACGAATTCCTCGGATCATTGCCAATCTTTTGTTACCTTCGGAGAGTTTCTGCGTCGTTCGGTTCGTGAGATGATACACCTACTCGTACGGTCAGTCGCATACGTTTGCTTACCTACGAATTTTAATAGTGCAGACAAGGGTCACTCTGAAATTTTTGAGATACCACTAGGATTTTCAAGTTATAAATACAAAATTTTAGGAGTGTTCAAAGTAGTCTCCACTAGTATTAATGCACTTTGTAGACGAAATTTTTACAGATTAAATGCCTGAAACCATTCATTTCTTGGAATTTATGAAGAAAATGCATTTATAGCTCCATAAATCTCTTCTTTTGAATGAATCCTATGTCCACGTAAGTTCTTTTCTGATTAAAAGATAACCTAAAGTCACATATAGCTAGATCCGAAGAATAAGGAGGATGCTTTATCACTTGAATTTGTTTCTTTTTTAAGGCACTTAGCTGTAAATCTGGCTGTAAGGGAAGCTGAATTGCTATGGTGGAGCATTAGTACCTTAATATTAACTTCTTGGAGAATTTTTGGAAGACATTTAGTGGTATACCAGTTTGCTATTACTATCTTCTGTCCTTCCAACTTGATCAATCTCGTACTTCTGAAGAAAACGACATACATTACTTTTTTCATTCTTCGTTGGCTTTTCACCATTGTTGGCATAGGATCATCTTCAAAGACCCATAATTTGCTTTCTTGACGTGTTGGAACGTCAAAAATGGCTTGTACGTAAGGCCTGTAACGGCTTGTAACAATTAAAGGGATTTTGTTACTGATTCTGACACGTTCCTATTTTGGAGCTCAGTTAGATTATGGGGGAATCCAACAGCAAACTACTTTTTTCATATGTAATTTTTCATGAATAATTTTGTATATGGCTTCGGATCTAAAGTAAAGTTCCTTCTGTGTTATTTGGCAGGTACAGTGTGATTATCATTCTTTAACATTTTTTGTATGGCAGACACATTATACGGGATTATGGACGACTGTGGTCTTTCTGTGTTTTCTTCATCCTGAAGAGAATTGTGACCACTGCAAAATTCTTTGAACCATCTGAATACAGTAGCGTGACATGGAAATTCATTACCAAATGCTAATTGCAATTGATGAATGTATTCCTCTTGATTTAATCCAGCTTTAAAATCGTAGCAAATCATAGCACGATAATGTTCTCGTGTCAACTCCATTTTCTCTTCTGTCTAAAATTTATTCTACGCTAAACAACGTGAAGTAAACCAATAAAAATTTGTCTGCTGTGTTAAAATACTTGGTATTTTCAAACTAAACCAGTAATTTTGTTTTGTAACTTTTTGTGTCTGCGCGTATCTCAAACATTTCAGAGTTACCCTCGTAAATCCTTCTTAGGAAATGTGTGTGTGTGGATTTTTATTCACTGAATTTCTTTTTCGTGAAATTTTTATAGCTGAGATACTAAGTCAATGTTTCTACTTAAAAAAGTCATTAAAGCTCTTGTCAGATTAAATGAAACGAAAATAGAATTATTGAGCAAATCATTGCAATTCCCTTTTATTACTTTACACTAAATTCCACTTTGTGCTACTTGTTATAAGAATAAAAGTAGTATTTGTATTTATATTCTTAAATAAGATAGTTATTTCATATCCTGGCCTTACATTTATATAGTCATCATAATAGTAATTTCACATATATATAAAGTTTAAATGAATGACAGGAAGTTTTAAATTTTTATAAGGCTGAGGGAGTATGTTCTCCACCGCCTTTATTAGTTTTTAAAAGTCAATGGGAAATCATTTTCCCTTCTATAATTAGAGCTGCCAAGGCTTTGGCTGTACGACAGTTCAGTTTTAGATTTTCAAGACGTAAACGCAAAGAACGACCTGCAAGATCCTTTAAACTGTTCCACATTACGGAAGTTTGATTGAATTTGATGACCGTATAAACAACAAAAGACTTACAGACGCTACTGTTAGTGTTCTAATAAGGCTTATGAGAAAAATATACATTTTTGTATAGCTTGCAATGTCTCACTATATGTTGATCCTTCTTTTCTGAAATTTCATGGAGCATAATATGTTTGGTGGAATTGTATTTATTATTATTCTGTATGTTTATTATTGTTCAAACTGTATTTTTATTATTGTTTAAACTGCACTTTTATTATTGTTCAAACTGTATTTTTATTATTAATGTGCTTTGTATGTTCATTTATATGCTATATTTAATTTCTTTTCAATTTATTATTAAGTACAATTTCTATTTTATATGTGAAGCCCAGTAGCTGAGGGGTTAGTGCACCATGCTTCCTCACCACAGGTCAGAGGTTCAAATCCCTGGCTGGGCAAGGTTGACTAAGCCCTTCTATCCTTCAGTGGGTCAATAAATGAATACCAAGCTTGCTTGGGAACTTAACACAGGGGATTCGCGTCAGACTGGCCACTTGACCGGAACATCTGCTCTTGCACCTAAGGGTCTCAAATACTGAGTTCGGTACAGTAGGACTTGACTCTCATGGGATTTTACGCCACTGAGTTAAAGTATTCGACTACGTTCGGAACCGTGATTTTGCAAAAGCGTATAAATAGATAATATTTATGATATTTATTGTCCCTTAGATATTAGAAAATGTATATAAAATTGTCTTAAGATTATTATTACAGTAAAAAAATGATTTAAGTACAATATTTGACAAAAAATGAACATGGGATGTCCCGTTTTCAAAATATTCTCCTTTTGTGAAAAATGCTTCTATTATAATAATATTTCGCTTGTATATAGCTCAGACTTCTTTACAGAGGCTCAACTAGAATTTTTCAAATATATAACTTAAAATTGGGTGTATCCATATTTTAAGACAACAGAGGAGAGCAATTTTAAGAAAAAAACACCGATAATTATTTCAATTGGGCCAATAATTATTATAAATGTTTAATGCTTAATAAATTAATAAGCTTTTCATATTTTTTTCAATTTAGTCAAAATATGGACAGAAATCCAGCGCAATAAATTACGAACCTGTAAATGCCCTATTCTCTCGGAAAAACCTAAATATATTCAGTTGCTTTCATTGATAAATATCCCGGATCTAATTAAAAAACAAACAAACTCGAAGCAGAAAGCACATATTAAAGTTTAAAGTTTTGAGAAACATTATTTGAAAAAACGAGGACTTTAACCGCCATCTAGTGCCTGTAGTATTTAATTTAAAAACGTTCTAAACTCAGATCACACCGGTGTGATCATGGGCCTCAGAGCAGAGAAAGGGCAATCACATACATGTTATTACATATATGATGGATCCTGGAGAGAGAAACGTTTGATCACATATGTGTGATCATGGTCCTGAACGGAACATATAGTCAAGTTGTTATTATTATTTAAATTATTTTTCCTATGAGGATAATGTTTTGAAAATATACCACGATTTCTTCAATTTTTAACAAAAAAAGTGCATTTAAATAATATTTATTATAATAATATTCTTGAAACAATTATATTTACATATCCTAATTCAATAACATTATTGTTTATATAAAAATCAAATTCATACACTTTTGCAAAATCACGGCTGCGAACGTAGTCAGATACCGTAATAGAACTGAGTACACGATATACGGATAAAACAAGTTTAAGAGTAAAGATGAATTTTTACTTATCTGAGATGAAAATGCCCTTTCGGCTTAAAAACAGATTGACTTACTATACTGTTCGAATTAATTGGAACAAACGGTAGGACCTTAGCTTTTAATCATACATACCCTTAAGAAGATAAAAAATCCTCTACGTTAGTACGAAATACGTCCTTCTGTAGCAGAAAAGACTTCGTTAACTCGTCTTGGTATTGACTTCACTAGTGCAGCGCACATCTTCTTAACTTCATCATCGTAGATCACACTTGTATAGAGCATTTTATCATTTGTTCTGTTGCCATGCAACTCATCTTAGCTAAACCATTCTTGAAAATATGCTGTAAATTCTCAATAGGAATTAGGGTTGGTGAAATACCAGGCCAATTAAGCACTTTTATTTTTTTTTCCGCACAAAAGCCTGGACCAATTTCGATATGTGACATGAAGTCAAGTCATGCTTAAATGTTTCATCAAATATTTCCATGAATGCAAAAATTCTACTGCGTTATATTTATATGTATTTAACAGAATTCAACTTGACTTTAAAAGAAAATAAGCTTCTAGTGCCATTTGTTGTAAACCCCCCTCCAAAACAATTGTTTTGAAGGGTGTTTTACATTCTGTTGGGTATAATCTGGTAGAAGAGTTTCATCTTCTCTTCGTCTACCTGTTCTTAATTTGCATCCCTGCACAAATGAATGTATTTTATCCCTGAAAATCACCTTCTTCTAGTCGTTAACAGTTCAGGATCGGTACTTTCTAGGCCCATCCTAAACGTGTTTTCATCTTTTTCTGAACTGAAAATTCCTTTTTCCTTGGTCTTGTTGCATTATGGCTAACCTCCAGAAGCATTTTCTGTATAGTTGAGGAGCTCACATCGACACCAAAACCAAAATACCCTTCGAAGGTCTTTGCGTAACTTTCTTGGACTTATTTTGTCTTTTCTTATAAAAAATTTATCAATTCTTGGAGTAGTTTTCAGTTTGAGCCTACATTTTTCCTTTCTTTTTTGGATACTATGTTCCGGAATCTTGAAATGTTCTTAAAATTCTTGAAACACTTGCAGTCACTGCCTACCATAGCTATAACATTCATAGAAGTGAGGGAGATTATTTTAAAAGCTTTTGCAGAGTAATATCCATTGCGGAACAAGTAAAAGTAATTCGTGTTACAAGGAGCGCAAAATTTTAACCACCAGCTGCCACACTGAAAGGCTCACAACTAGACAATTGATACATCGAAACCAATCAAAAGAGTAAATTATAGTTAAGGTCGAACAATCAAATTACTTCTAGGCAGATATAACAGATTTTGAGGGGGCTCGGTACATCACTATATAATAATCACATGCCAACTCAGGTAAGAAAAAAATGTTTGTCCAAATTAATTCTAACAGTATACTTTATTTGGAAATATACAGTACGTAAAATAAATGCAATATTGAGACAGAAGTTGTAGCTTTATGTTAGTTGAAACTAAATAATCTATAAATTGCCTGAAATCCTGTATTTTTCACTGAATTTCGCATTATATTAACTGAGTTATTAATACTATTACGCTATAAGAAATAATACATGTTTAAAATGCTTATCTCTAGCTATGTATACAGTAGTGGCTTAAATTGTGATCACTTTTGGAAATTTTGTTATATTTTTTTAAAATTTGTATGTTTATAGAAAAAGTTGTGTTTCATATCATTTTAATGAACATTTAATACTAAATTCAATAAAAAGAAATTGAAATATTGAAATACAAAAAAGGAAAGCTGCAATAATTATCGATATACATATGTACATCATATATTGATGATAGCAGTGAACTATCAGTACTTGGTAAGAGAAAGGTAGCTTTTTTTTATTTTTAGTACAGCTTAACATGGATGTTTCACTAAGTTGAGAAGAAAGTTTTAAGCTATTCCTTCATTATTGCATGATGTCAGGAAGCAATCATATTAAGTAATAAGTTCCTTTTTATTTCACATGGGTGCCTTCATCGGAATTAAGTTTTTAAAAGGTGCCAGAAAGACAAAAGTTTTCGATAGGATTGAGGTCAGGATTCTTTCCTGGTTAGGATAATAATTCAATGCATTTTGTACGAAGCCCCTCTTCTGATACTTTTTCTGTGTGGTAGAGAGCAGAATCCTGTTGAAAAATAAATGAAGCGTTGTTGGGTTAGAGATCCCTGATGTAAGGTAGATGTTTAGGCTATAGAATAGTGTCAATATATTTTCTGGCATTCGGTGTCCCATCGATGACATGAAGGCGACTAATACTATACGCTCTAAGGATTTGTGGCCGCGGTAGCCGAGTGGTATAGGTATCGGACTGTGGTTTGCCATGACACGAGTTCGNGTATTTAACAGAATTCCTCTTGGCTTTAAAAGGAAATAAGCTTCTAGTGCCATGTGATATGAAAAAACCCCAAAACAGTTGTTTAGAAGGGCGTTTTACATTCTGTTGGGTATAATCTGGTGGTAGAGTTTCATCTTCTCTTCGTCTACCTGCTCTTAATTTGCATCCCTGCACAAATCAATGCATTTTATCACTGAAAATCACCTTCGTTAACAGTCCAGGATCGGTACTTTTTGGCCCATCCTAAACGTGTCCAGCTCAGGTGTCGTCCACGTCACTTGACCATGGTTCAAAATTACGTGGTCCGTCGCCAAAAGGCCTCGTGTTATTTTCACTCTTCATTATCGAATAACGATATCTTAAATTCATCATCCCATATAACTAGAAACTAATGATCATCTGTCAATTAAAATATTCCTTTGTCTATTGCAGTCTTTTTTTGCCCTGCTCTAAACTGTGATGTATTTTTTCCTTGAATTCTACCTCTTAGTCTAATATCTGTTAATCTTCTCCTAAATGCTTTTGAACTGAAAGAAATACCAGCACTACTTAGGTAACTTTTAATGGCCGTACATGTCGTTCTCCTATCTTAGAAACATGGGCATTTTATACTTTGTCATAAACACATGTGGTGTACCTAATTCGGCCTTTTCCTGCTTGTTTTTTACTGAATTTGTTTCCTGCTTTCGTAAGCAAAGCTTTCGGTCTCCAGATGTAGTCACTAAACCACTCACCTGTCTTACAGCACAGGAAAGACCCAACTTTGTAACAAAACACTCTTTCATCTTTCTCTAGGTGTCCAATCTACTATTTTTTTATATCATTGCTTCGTGATTTAATGTTATTGTTTTCTTGGCCAGTAAACATTCCTGAACTCAATTTTATCGAAATATTTGATGTTAAAATTGTTTCCTGGCGTCATGTAATAACAAAGGAAGTGCTTAAAATAATCGCCAGCTTAATGAAATATCGATGTGTGAAGGTGTAATAATGATAAAGGCTACCGTACTAAACACTGATAACGCACTGCGGTCATCAGTTAAATTGATGCTTAATTTTTTTATTGTATGTATTTGAAGTTTGTTTTTTGTATTGAATTTATATACTATTAAATTTTTTTGAAATAATATACATGACTTTGCATTTTGTGGAACGTAACTTTTTCTGTAAGAGTGTACAATTTTTTTAAAAAAAAAAAACAAATTACCAAATATGTCCCCAATTTTAGTCACCACTACTTAAAAATATGCAGTCTTCCTCAGTTTTTTTTTTCTGAATATTTTCTTCAATAACTTCTGAAGAAACGAGGGCTTTGGGAATGAATTGATAAAACAGAACAAATATATAATAATAAAGTATACAATATACTTATGTAATAGAATAATTTAAATAAAATGATAGAATGTCATTGTATTATAAAACATTTGTAACTGTGTGTTTGCTTCAGACAAACAGTTTTAAAAGCTATGTTATATCTCTTATCTCAAAGAGTCCGCATGAAAAGTCTAGACTGAAAAATTAAGCTGCTTAGAATGAATGAGTTAACATTGCAGAGAATGTATTATTAAAGAAACGAAATAACCAGTTTAACGCAAATAAATAAACAAAAGAATAACGTGTTTGGTTAGTTAAGTAATTATGCTAAAAGTGTTTGGACAAATAACAAGAGGTAATTTAGAGCTCTTAAGAAAATAATTCTGTTTTAAATGTTTGCTTTGTGCAAAGGTTGGCTCTGAAAAAGCTCTTTCTTATTTTGGTTACTTGAGATTTAGATTTTTTAAAAAAAATTATACAATTATGCTCTTTTAAAGTATTCTAACGGCTTTAGAAAAATAAATTTAAACAATTGCTTTTTAAGTTTCAATTTATTAGTTATTTTATTTTAGTTATTTTGATTTTTCTTCTTCTTATACTGGATTTTGCTCTCTTTCTGCAATAAAAAAAGGGAAATTGTAATCTTTTTTTAATACTAGTGATGATTGGGACAATGTATAAAAGTTCAACTTTATTTACTATTTCTTTCATATTTGTAACTAAATAATCAGCTATTCAACGTTTTTTTTGTTAGTTTCAAAATATAGCTACATTTATATTTTTCCCAAAAATTTTACATCCATTTTTATAACTAAAGCAAAAGGAAAGTCATAAAAACTGTGTTTTTTAAAAATAGTTTTCACACATCCTCCATATTTTTAATTTCATTGAGTCATTGAAACGATAATCACGATTTTTACCGAGTTTAGGAGAGAACTGGATAAAGCTCTGAAAAAGAATTTGGTAATTCGAAAATATAAACAATTTAATATAGATACAGAACGATTGGTTTAAAATATAATTTTAGCAATGAAATGCCATAAGAAAATAACGAAACTTCTCATCTATCAAGTATTTTATTCCAATATCAAGCATCCTTTGTTAAAAATATAATTTTTGTTTGAGGTCAGATCTTAGAGAAAAATTATTTATGACTTTTTTAGAAAATTGTTACCTGAATTCAAGGTTACATTTCTCAAGCAGAAGCGTTTTATTACAATAAATTAGAAAGGTTATTATTTTTTAATCCCTTTTTGTCTTACTTTCAAGAAAAATTTTCTATGCGATATGAGTATTACTTGTATGTTTCTTTGTAGTTTTATATAAAAGAGTATGCATAATTATTATTTCTTTTTTAATGTTTTGCTTCAAATAAGACTACATAATAAACAGATAAATGCTGATTTCCGTCTCTTAATACAGTATTGGGCCCAAAGTTAAGGAGCAAATACATTTCCTGACTACTAAATCTTATAACTACAAATCGAATACTTCAAAAACTACTTAACTAAATGAAGTAAAATTTCATATAAAACACTCAAAAGCATTAATTAAAAAATGATGATAAGTAATTAATGGCACTTGCTCTAACGAGCATGATTTACTCTGCTGAAGCTATGGTAGTCCCAAGAGGATTCTGCAAGATGACGGTTTTGGAAAATTTTAAAAGAGATATGATCACCCTTGAACACAATGCAGATTTCCCAACGATCGCTTGTGCTGTTTAGGATGTCTTAAAACAATAAAGCTCTTTCTTCTACCTAGGCACTTCTTAATGCAAGAAGTATTATGGGAGGGGATGATGACCTGTAATCTATCTTCCAAAAGCATCCTACACACGCTTTAAGAAATGCTTTGGAGAGCTAGTGGACCCACCTCTGAATATCTTTGGTCTTGAGGTATTCATCAAGCCCAGTGAAGATGAGTATTATTGTCGATAAAAATGAGCTGGGTGTGTCATGGTTTCCTCTAAAATTCTCATAAAGCACTGTAAAATCTCATCCTGATATCTTGAAGTACTGCAAGCCATCGAATGCCACACCGATGCAGAACATAGCATCCTCATCTCTATAATGGTCCATTTCCAAGATATTGAAAAGACGATTCTTCCTATGTATGAAAAGGGAGAGAATAGGTTTTAAGACTGAATGAAGTGAGCACATATTCAGTGTTCTCTTGCAAGAGAATGATGTTGTCTGCAGCATGTCAGGTGAGCTCATCTGTGAACTGAAGTGAGTGAGAGGTAGATTATTGTTTTTTTGAGAATGCCTCGTTAAGTCAAGGGTAAGCGTATACCTCTGAAACTGTGGTATTAGAAGAAGTATTGAGCTCATTTGCAAGTTGAGTAGCTGTCATTTACCTTGTTTCGACTGGAAATCAAAGCCAAGTAACTGGTCTTCTGGATATTATTGTATTCTCTAGGATTTGGTTGCATATTCTGAAAAGCAGCCATCTTGCTACCTTCTATTGGAACTTACCTGATTTCCAAATCTCAACTGTCCTCCATCGTAATCATCAAGAGCTGTGTTGATGGCATTGTTTGCGATAACTTCTGAAATACGAGAGAGCTAAGCTCATACAGAGTAGTGCATGATATAATTAAGTTTTTATTACATCACCTTCTTCAAGCTGCACCAGAGCTATTTGAGGACGTAAATCACAATTTTGAGCCTCGGTCAAGTAAAGAAGATGACACCTGAGCCATAAACCCACTCTCCAAACTTACGCATTATCCTTATCCGAAGACATTGAACTTTGAAAGATTTAACATTCCTCTGCATGGCTTCTTCAGTGGACTCAAATCCAAGACTTGACAACGCATTTCGTGACCATGGCTACTTGGCTACTTAGGCCATAGACATGTTTCGAGTATATCTACAATACCAATTTTAGCGTTTGTGTGTTTCTCATTATCAAAATGATGCATTTAGATATATAATGTGTCAATAAATATTTTTACTTTAAATTCATAAATCGCAGAATACATAACGTCAAGTTCAGCTACTAAAATATGTTTGTTCGACTTCCCTGTTCTCATATCTCTATAATGCGGCTTGTGATTTAAAATTATCTATAGTTGCCGCCAAATTGAATAGCGAGTGAACAAGTACTTTTATGAAAGGAAGTCTTCCTATCAGATATAGGCATGTTTGTTACTATATGCTGGGGTTGATTATGATAGAGAATATTTCTAATGAAATAATTTCTCGATAAAGTTTCATAAAGGATGTGACTTTATAACTGGGTATAAAGGAAAGTTCTGTCGCTTTTGAACACTTGCATCTTTATGCATTGCCAATTCTTAGCATGAATTCGGATCCGACTGAAACTGGCTTAACCCGCGATCACTCGCGCGGGGTGTTCTGTACACCAACAAGAAAAGCCTCCTACAATTCTAAAAATAATGCGCAGAGCCACGACTTTTTCTGTAGCTGCCCATTTTAGGTCATTGAAACTTCAGACCTGATGTAATCTATCTTGCTAGGATGATTGGAATGTAACGACCTTCAAAAGTTTATTTGGGGTGCTGAGAACACCCCGCGAGTGATTGAGTTATATTTTCGTACTCGAAGCATCTACGGAATAGTACGTTTTATTCTTTCCATTTACGTTTTTTTTTTTTTTTTTTTTCAAATATATTAATATGCACGAATATTTTATTTAAAATTTCAATAAATGCGGTGTAAAAATAATATAATCCTATAAAATATTTGCAAAATACAATTTTTTTTTAAAAAATTTCAAAACGTTTTCTAGAAATTATGACAAAAACTCCATGAGAAAGGGAGAAATAGCGACTTTGTCGTCTATTAAATACTGTATCAACAGATTTACAAAATGAACTAAGTGAATTCGATAACTGCGTGATTTCGTAACCAAAGTTGGAGAGATTAAACTTGAAATCATAAATGTTTATAATACAGGTGGTGTTGATACTACTGATGAAATGTGCAGTATGTGTATTATGTATCGCGAATATGTAAGCTTTGGCCATTGCGAATATTTTATCATCTACTTTATACTGCAGGAATTAATGCTTCCTTTGTCTATCATTCGGTTCTTCCTAAAAATAAATGAGACATTCAATATTATTAGAGGAGATTAGAATGGATCTTGTGCATCCACAGTGGGATATGAGATCGGATTTCCCAAACCTTAACAAAACACTCAAAAGAAGCTTTACTGACACAGAATATATTAAAAAGAACATTAACCCCTAAAAAAGGGGTGTTGTACTGCTTGTCCACGGATAAAAGATGTAAAAATTATTTGTTTTTGTCTTCATTGTAAGAAAAATATGTGCTTAAAGCATATGAATACAGTCTGCTCTGAATGTATGAAAAATGATTAAAATATTATTTTTCTACTTTTTACTATCCTTATCATTAATTATATAGTATATTTATTACTGGTATATACGTTTTACTTGTGGTTTATGAAAAAATATAAAATTGTGTACTTCAAAATGAAAATTTTGTAGGTTTAGTTTAAATTAATGCGTCTAATTTGAATGCAATAAATTTAACAATTTTGTTTGTATAATACGAAAAACCTCTTATACTTCATAAATATATATCATAATTGACTTAAAAATTTTTTCTTATTTAAATTCACGTGTTAAGAGAGAGAGTTTGGGGTGTTCTCTACACCTCGCGAGTGACGACGGTAGAAAAACAGGCGCGAGTGACCGCGGGTTAAGCAATTAGATTAGTATATTATTGATAATTTATACAATTTTCTTTTTCACATTTTAGTAAAATTTTTTATAAATTTTGTTAAATGGTCAGCATGATTGAAGAAAAAGTGAACTTAAGACATTGTATGTTGTTTGAGTTCCAAGAAGAGAATAACGTGATGGATGCAAAACTCAACTTGTATGACGTGTTTGGAGAGGAAGCAGTAACAACTCGAACATATCAAAGATGGCTGGTGAAATTTTGCTCAGTTGGGTTTTCTTTGAAAGATGAATTCAGATCAGGAAGGCACTCATATGTCAGTGACGAAGTGACTGACACATGTCGAAGTGACGGACAGGACAAATTCCCCATTAACTTCCACAGAAGTGGCTTTCAAGCTTGGAATTCATCAGACTACTGCTTTGGATTCCATTAAAAGGCTTGGTTACGTGTCCGATCACTCTGTTTGAGTGTCATATGTATTGAGCAAACAAAACATAATCTACAAAATTTCAATCTGTTCCTCAAATGTTGCTCGTCACAAAGAGGAACCGTTTTTGATCCACTTGATGATTGGAGATGAAAAGTGGATAGTGCACAAATATGTTTACAAAGGTGTGTGTGAGACACTACCATCCACATTCAAAGCTGAAATGCTTCAGAAGGTATGTCGTGGGTATAGGGTTCTTTGTGAGTTGCTGAAAGAAAATGAAAGGGTCCTTCCTGTTTGTAACTGCATGTTTTGGAAAAAGTTCAACATAAACGTTCATCTTTGGTTAAGAGAAAGGGTATGATTCTTTCTCACAACAACGCTAAACTACACTACACACAGTAGGCAATTTTCCCAATCTGGCACACAGAAATGATTTTATGGCTTTAAAGTCTTCATAATTATATATAATGATCAAAAATCATAGTAATTAATGTAAATTGGGTATTATTTGTTCTGTTTTTTACTAACAAATAAAATTAATAAGCTCTTAATCAATTTATATCCAGTTTGAATTTGATCAAGATTGCTAAGTGGAACTAGTTTTTAAGCAAGGATCTAAGAATATTAACAGAAGCAGTAATTCACACGTGGGAGAATATATACAAGAAATAGTGTGTCAAGTTAAAAAAATTAAATTTAATAATTGCTAAAGATTAAACAAATACAATCAAACATAACATTGTACATATACAATAAAGGATAATAGGTAGTGCTTAAAAGGACTCAGCACCCTTTGAGCATTCTTTTTTATTTATGTATTTAAAAATTACATTTTAGCATTTCATAAAAAGTTTATTTAAGAAAATGATACGAGATAAGATTTTGCACATATTATTCACACAATTTTGCGACATGGTCGTCCTTCGATGACCATATCGTGGGGTTTCAGCGTAAGTTAGAAGTGTGGGATTCTCGAAATGATGAGACATTTTAGAATTCTTAATATGACTTTTATTAAGAATTTAACTTAGGTTACTTAGATATCGAACACAAACTTATATTAAGTGAGAATAAACCAAAACACGTAGTCTTAATTAACACAGATCGCGCAATTAGATCACTTATCAATATAATTATATTATATCCGCCTACTCTTAATCTCAATAATATATTCGCGTTCAGAATATAATCTTCCTACCTTGGTTGAATACTCAACGTCCAATCTACTTCAAATATTTCTCCTAATAGTCGTACAATGGTATGTACCTTGGTTAAAATGGCGAGCTTTACGGGATTCTAGATAAGCCGCCAATCAACACTTCTATCTTCTCTGAACTGAACTTTCTCTAAATTGCCATCTCGCTCACTAAAATTTCTATCCTTTTAAAGGTTATCTTATTTGCATCTATGCTTCGTTTCACTTCTTGGATTTGGGTTGGAAAAGATTTGCCATTAATCGTGGCCGTCAAAGAACACAGAGGTTATGTTAGAGGAAGGACGCGTGAGATGTCACAAACCTTTCCAAGAAGCAAAACGTGATTTATTCAAGGGTCCTCTGAACCCTTAAGAAATTACGTGCCTAAATTTTTATTTCTGAATCTCCTCACTTTCTAAGTTTTATTTAAATTTTAACCTTGAATCCTCATTTTAACTTCTATAATTACCAATATTTAACTTAACTGTAATTTTCATTATTCATATTAGAATTAAATTTAATATTCTACTTAAATTTGAACTCGTGACAGACACACAATAAATTTTACTCAATTAACTAGACTAACATTAACAGTTTTACATTTTAATCATGGTATATTCTCACTTTTACATATGAGTGGGTATACCCCATCAGGGCGAGTGACCGGGGAAAGCCATCCTTGACTTGGATGGAAAAAAACGAGGTCCATATACCCCTTAACAAACTTAACTCTATTTAACACTACTTAAATTTTTATACACTTATATCTTTTATGTCCATTCCTTCCTGAGTACACACACCCAAAACTCTGCATCAGAGCAAATATTTATGAGCTTGGAGACTGGTTTTACTGCTCCACACAAGTTGAGGCTACATATTTTCACGTTCAGTGTCTGTCACCCTGAAATGAAAACTCTTTAAGTTACTTTGCAAAATCTATATTTACATAATACCAGTAAGTTTCACAATTTTTATGCATTATATATCATTTTTAAATTACAACAAACTTTCATTTCCATCCCGCATCTGGTTCCGTCAAACCCCCAATGAGCCGCGCAGCGCTGTTAATATTATTGTTAGTGCCCTGACTACGCCGCGTTTCCCTGAACCAGATGTACCTTAATATGGAACAATACAACATATCTATATATATACACTATACAATTACAAACATTTTTCAATAAATCATTAAAACAAATAACCAAAGGAATTTTCGCATCTCACGAAGTCATACATCGAAGTAAACAAATGCATAATTACAATTAATTTCTCCATCAATTGAGAAAAAAAATTTTACAAGTCAAAAGTTCAAAAAAAAAAAAAAAATATATATATATATATACACTCACTGTAGTGTCAACTTTTGCTTGGATTATAACTTTTAAACACCGCCCGAGACTTCTTTCTTTGCAATAATTCTTCCGACCACTTGTTGGAAAGAACATAAAAATGAAACAATACAACCTGATTTTCATAGTCTGTCTCCCACCAGCACCTCTAAGGACAAGGTGCTATCACTGTTTGCTCTTCTCATTCCTCGGTTGCTCTGTGATCCTTTATGTTGCCTGATGTAGGGCTTGTAGTCTCCTCGTCGGCTATTCCTATCTTGGCTTACCGTTGCTCCATTGTCCGGTCGGGACTCCTGATCCTTTTTCTGGCGTGGGCGCAGATTGTACTCTCTTCTGTCTTGAACTCCAGTTGTTTCCATCCTGTTCTTCCTACTTATATAAATATTACTGGATGACAATGGTCTTTTATTAATGTTATTGGGTCTATGTTTCTGCCACTTTCTCTGTGGTCCACTTGGCCCTGATCCATAAGACCTTTTAATTCCTTTATCTAGCCGTTTTCTTTTAGTTCTTGTATTATTAGAAAAGGTGCTAGGCAGTGACCTGACAAGTGATCCGCTCTTATCGGCCCTATCCGTGTTTTTCTCACATTGTTTTGACTTGAGATTTATCCCTTTTTC
>BMAV01001506.1:121549-134904 GCA_019973955.1 Trichonephila inaurata madagascariensis
AAGAAGACCACTGAATATGCAAATGCTTTACAAAAGCATGCCGAGGGTCATGGTAGAAAATACACCCCTTTAAAGGATAGCAGTGTAGCCCTCGAGAGAAAAAGAGGAACAGAAATTTCACTCCTGTTCAGATTGCTGTAAACTTTGCAACCATTACCGGTAAGCATGTTTAAAAAGAACCATCTCTCGGCAATTAAGGTATCCGAATACGTTCGGAACCGTTATTTTGCAAAAGCGTATAAACAGATAATATTTAGGATATTTAGTGTCACTTCGATTAGAAAATGTATAAATCATTTTAAGAATAGTAATACAATAAAAAATTATTTAAGTGCAATATTTTGACAAAAAATGAACATAGAATGACACATTTTTAAAATATTCTTCTTTTGTGAAAAATGCTTCTAATATAATAATACTTTGCTTGTATATATCTCAGACCTCTGCACAGAGGCTCAACTAGAATTTTTGAAATATATAACTTAGAATTGGGATTATCCATGTTTTACGACAACAGAGGGGAGAAATTTTAAGAAAAAAACGCCTATAATTATTTCAAATGGTTGTAACTCTAAAAAATAATTTGGGATTTTTCAAAATTCATAGTTGAGCCTCTGTACAGAAGTCTGAGCTATTTACAGGCAAAATATTATTATAATCGAAGCATTTTTCTTAAAAGAAGAGCATTTTGAAGAAAGGTTATTCTAAGTTAATTCTTTGCCGAAATATTGTATTTAAATAATTTTGTTTTGTTAAAATGTCCTTAAAACAACATTATACATGAATTCTAATCTAATTGACACTAAATATCATGAAAATTATCCGTTTATGCGCTTTTTTACAATCACGGTTTCGAACGTAGTAGGATACCTTAAATCAAGTTGGTTTGTCTTCACAAAAGCCTTTTCGTTGCATCCTACTTCAACCATGCCATCTTAAAAATAGATTGCGCTGATGTAAGAAAATGTTAGTTGGAATCACAAAAATAGATCTAGAGTGATGTTCTCCGATGAATCTCGTTTCAGTGTGACAGGTGATTCTAATCGCCAACTACTGTGCAAAATGCGTGGAATACACTATGCCCAAAACTTTATTTGTGAACGGGATCGGTACGATCTAGGCGTGATGGTGTGAGCAGGCATCATGCATAATGGCAGAACGATGTTTCACATTTTTGAGTGAGGAAGCGTTACATCGCAATGTTATTGCAGAGTGATTATTCTGGATCATGTTCGTAAATTTAGGGTAGTTCTAGTTCCAGACTTTCTGTTTATGGATAATAATGCGTGGCAACACAAAAGCGTTGAGGTATCGGACACACTGCAAAGTGAAAACATTCTCCGTATGTAATGGCCTACTTACTATACCGTCCTAAATCCTATTGAATATGCCTAGGATGCTCTTGGCAGACGTGTTCAAACAAAGAACCATCCCTGACCCGTACAGTGCCAAAGCTCAAAACAGCCTTGCGAGAGTAATAAAACAATATCACCCAAGGACTCCTCGATAGTTTAGTGAAGAGCATGGGGAACAGATGTAAAACTTGCATTAGTAGTTTTGGTCAATACACATCTAACTAACGTACCCATGTCTGCATCATTTTGACCTGAAGATAAATTTTTATGGCTGTTTGGAAATAATCCAATGAGCCTCTTTTTTTATTTTTAAGCTTTTGGTTCTTTGATGCGGCAATATCTGTACCACTTTCTACTATAATAAATGCACATCGTCCTTACTTAACATGTACTTAGTTTCCTTTCTTCAATCATTTTCTATTTTTAATTACTCCGATAAACGTAACTGTTTCTTAGTAATTGTCAAGCTGTGTACAGTGATTTCTAAGTATAAACTACTCACTGAGTGAGTGAGTGAATATTAACGTCGCACTGATCAGCTACACGAGGGCTTTTGGAAACCGCTCACTGAATCCTACTTTAAGGGATTTCTTAGATTAATACTTGAACACAATTGGACAATTTTGTCATATAAATTAAAGGTATACGGACTTGAATAAAAAAAAAGAAAACACATATTTCGCCAAACTAAACTAAAATATCGGTCATTGTTAACAACTTTTTTCTTCATTCATCCACCTACTGTGCGATTACGACATAATTTAAATAGCCAATACTCTGGTAGAAAACTGTTGTCAGCTTTTTAAATGTTGCCTTATTTAAGTACAACAAAAATGAAAAATAAACAAATGGTGGAGCCAAGCGACAGTTAAACATATATCACTAACACAAAAATAGTTAAAGAAATTGATACTTTATTTTTTGATGGTTTCAAAATAAAAGAGTTGCAGTTTACCAAATTTTATTTCACATAGCAGGTTTAAAACTTTATTTTACAAAATTTGATAAATTCATCGATACCTGTGCTCAGTTTTCGATATGTATAAGAACTTAAATATAAACTATTAAAATAAAATTCAAATTAAATATGTAACACTAAAAATAATGTTCATAAAACTGCGTAAGTTTCAGGGTATTGGCATTTCACCGAGCACTCAAAATGATGTTATATGTGCAGCTCTACGAAAAAGGCTGAGTAGTGTATAAAGGATGGAACCTGGAGAATGGACTATATATGATATATAAATATTTTTATAAAATTACTTCTTCTGCAATATTTTTTTCTTGTTTCAGAGGACACATGTAATACAAAAGAAACCCTGGATACGACCAATAGTGGCAAGTACTTCAGAAGAATTTACAAGAAGCTCAGTGTCTAGACTGAGTAAGTAAATTCCCAGCTGACGCCTACTTGAACGTGTGTGCTGTTCAGCTGCAGATAAGATGGTTAGAACAAACAAATGTGGCAGGTTTGAGGGGTGCCGGTGCACAGCACTCGTAGACCAAAGCACGTACCCACCAACAAGTGGTGGTGGCCTCACTATATCCACTTCTGACGTTGTTTAGCAGCATGGTCAAAACCTTTCCATATGAGCCAGAACCCTTTTCCCTATCTATTGGTTGTTAGTCTTTTGCACTTATGATGTCATTAAGATGACTGCCATTGACCCTACGACATAGATTAGGGGACACCAAACTTTTAGCTGTAGCGTACCAAACCAGTCTACCAGTATGATTCAGGCTGCCACACAGAAGAACATTTTTCAAGCAATTCGATTCCCACCAAAAGGCATGCAGAGTTAGAGAAGGGAGGTCAATAATACAGTATTTACAGCTTTATTATATTCTAATTTTGAGTCAGTTAAATATATTTCTTAGCATCAAAATAAACAACACAAAATATAGCTATTTCTTCAATAAAAATAAACAAAATTAAAATCGTACATATATTATGTATTTTGTAGACACATTTACTAAAGTAAGAAATAGATAACCTTATATATAAGCTCTTTATTGTAGATAAATAAAATTTTAAAAAATTTAACGCGAATCGCGTGTGCTTTCACCACTCTACTTTTATATTGCAGCATCAGGGGAATAATTTTTTTACTTTTTAACTTGACACGATTCTGAGCATCCAGACGTTAAACTATTTCTTTGCAGACTCGAAACATTTTTAAAAAAAAAAAGATTTTTTTTTCTTTTTATTTTGATATGTAGGACCAAAAGCTGAAAGCAGAGTACACCCAATTTTCTCTCTGCAAGCAATGAAATCTCTCCAGCAATGGCATTCAATGATTTACAAAAGAGTTGTAAATTTATCTTTAGAGTTATCTTTCAGATAATTCCGTAGTTCTGTACATCTCCATCATTCTGAAAATACTTGTCAAACAAGATTCACTACAAATTTATCAACTTCCATCCACTTATAAATTGAACAAATGCGTAGAGTGTTTCAGAGTGCCACTAAGAATTGCACCGCGCATGCCACAAATGTCACGCGGGTGACATTTGTGACATTTCCAATCCTTGGAATGGACAATTCCTTCTGCAACGATGCCGGACTAAAGCAATATGGACACAGAATGGAATTGGGTAGTGTTCTTAGATAAAAGTCACACTTTTGTATATCCAATGTTAGTCGCATTGGGCAAGTGTAGAAATCTACGTGGGCTTAAAGCGAACCAGGTCCCCTCTGTAAAATTTCACACAGTGTAGCATAGTGGTATCAGAACTTATCGTGCTATTGTGTACGATTATAGTAAAAACGTGATAATTTAAGCTTACTTATTTCGTAAAAAAACAAAGTGAATTAAAGACGAATTTGATTTTAATCAGACAAAAAGAATTCACATTTTATTGCAATGAAACAGAAAAAAAATGGATATTTATAACATTTATATAATTATATCAATCTGCGAAAAATGCAATGATAACACCGAAATATGATGCCTTTCTCTTAAATGTTAAAAAACAAGTAAAAAAATGTCAACGCTGATTATCAGATATTGCAAATTCATAAAGTCTCATAAGAAGGCATAATTTTGACTTCAATATGAAATATTAAACAAAAAAAGATAATAAAGATGTATTTTTATGTCTCTAAATTCAGAGGGGGCGTATCATTCTCAATGACTATGGAAGAGAGGTATAATTGTGCCTTATATCTTCTACATGTAACATCTTCCTCAATTAGTTTCTCCAGTAGCATTTTACTTTAATACAGTAATTCTGAACCACCACCATTTTTTTTAAAAAAATTGTACGCTGTGAAAAAAAAATACGGAACAGAATCATACGGCCGTTTTATAAAAACAAACTAAGGATATTCGTGGTGTATTTAACTTATCCCTTGGTGGATACATTGATGTAAAAAATATTGATTGGATTCACAATCCGTTTGTGTACAAAAACGTCTATATATAAATAACTTTGAATAAAGAGGAAAAATAATTTTGAGCTCTGTAATAATTCAGATTTAATTTCAAAACTTTTGGAAGAGTCAATTAATTCATTTTGGATTAAAATTAGAGGCAATTATTTCAAAATAGCCAAAGATGCTTTAAAAGTATTGTTACAATTTTCTACGTCTTATTTGCGTGGATTAAATTTTCTAGCATTAACAAATATAAAAAAAAAAACATCGAGCCTTTTAAACGTAGATGACGAAATGACACAATGGCATTATCATTTTTACGACTAAATATAAACGAAATGATCAAAAATCATCAAAATCAGATTTCGCAATAAATATAATTCATAATCATTTTTTTTTACTCTCTCTCTCTCGTTAAATATTTTGCTGTCATTGTCATACATATTATTTTAATTAACATTGAAAATTAATATCATAAACTATTTTACATAGTGTATTACAGGTAAGTTAAATTATATAAACTTATTTTATTGTTTGCTTGTCGCCAAATTTTGAAATTGTTAAAAGTGTACAGCAGCTGAGGTTCAGAATCTCATTGATTTAACCAGTCATCTATCCTCTACAGCCCTAAGTATAAATTTATAAAGTTTGAAGAACATGTATTAAAATAATAAGAAAATTCAGGTTCTTTCAATTACTACTTACTTGTTACAATTTAAGGAAAGGAGGGAGAGTTATATGGAAGAAATACAATCGATGACATAAAAAAAGTCACAAAACAAAAATAAAGAAAATAACAATAATGGCAAGAATAGTAGCAAGATATGCAGCAAGTATGAACTTAACAATATTTTAAATTAATGAAAAAAAAATCCTGCAACGTAATTTCAATAACTTGCTTTTTAAATAATCATTGATTTCATGTAATGTTATTATTAGGTTGGGGAAAAAGAAATCCATTATTTTTGCATGAAATTCACGAGTTTATTTAACATATTTCGGATTGTCCGATTTGGGTCAAATGTGCACCGTTTTGTTGTATAATTTGTTGCCATTTTAAAGGTAGCTTCATAATGCCTCTGTCATAGAAGTCTTGATCTTTCTCTACTCTAGACACACTCTAGTAATCTATTTACACAATCTTCTCTTGATCCCAATTTCTTATCCCTCAGAAAGTTTTGCAATGCCAGAAAAAATTGGTAAACGTTTGGGGCCAGGTATGGACTATATGGTGGATGCATTAAAACTTCCCAACCAAGCTCCCAGAGGCTCTGGCGAGATGTTTGTGGCCTGGCATTGTCCTGATGGATCACAACACCTCTTCTGTTGGCCAATTCTGGCCGTTTCTGGTCAATCGCTAGCTTCAAACTGTCCAGATGTTGACAGTAGAGATCTGAATTTAGTGTTTAGCCATACTGAAGCAAATCGTAATAAATGATTTCTCTCCAGTCCCAACAAATACACAGTAGAACCTTCCTGGCCTTCAGTCCTGGTTTGGCCACCGTTTGGGCTGCTTCACCGCGCTTTGACCACTATCGTTTTCGCACAGTATTATCGTATGGGACCCATTTCTCATCCCCAGTCACCATCAATTTAAGAAATTGGTCGATTTCATTCCGTTTGACCAAGGCTTGGCAGAAGGAAATTCGACCCATCATGTTTTTGGTGTTAACTGGTGTGGCACCCAAACATTGAGCTTCTTTTTGAATCCAAATTTGCTCAAATGGTTTAAAACTGTTTTATGGTAAATCTTTAGCTTCTGGGCGATGCTACGACTACTAACATGGCGATCAACTTCGATTATTTCTGTGATTTTTTCGACATTTTTGATGACGGGACTGCCTGTGCGAGGTTCATCATTATCATCAAAAATGCCTGAACAGAATAAATGAAACCAAAATTGCACGTAATTAGCTGTTACAGTAATGGCACCATAAACACCATTCACAATTTCAGCCGTCTGGCTTGCAATTTCGTCTTTATCAAAGGAAAACTGTAAAATATACAGAATTTTCTCTTTGTTGATTTCCATTTTTAACACCCTGTTACTCACAACTGAATGGACCAAACAAAAAAAAAGCAAAATGGTTTGTTTAGAGTGAAATGTCACTTTGACAACAAGCATAAATTTGAAATTGTTTGATCAAGAGTTCACGAGATATCGACACTACAGCCATATACCGAAAAAATAATGGATTTCTTTTCCCCAACCTAATATTATGATAATAGTTATGAGGATAATATTTCATATATTATTTAAGTATGATTATGTAGCGAAGCGTATTTTTATGTTCTAAATTATGTACCTACCTTTTTCTTGAAAATTTCGTTTTGTGATTTAAAAATATTAAGTACAAAAATTCTAGAATTGTAGCCCGTCACAATTATATTTCTGTATTGTTTTTAGTTTCAAAGAAGAATATTGTTTTAGAGACCATTAAATTATTAAACAAATTTCAAAATGTTATGTTTTCAAATTTTTTTCCAGATTTCAATAATTCTGACTATGTTCGGAAGCGTGATTTTAAAAAAGCGCATAAATGGATAATTTTCATGATACTTAGTTTCACTTAGATTGGAATACATGTATGAAATTCTTTTAATACATTTTGACAAAAAAAAAATATTTAAATAGAATATTTCGGCAAAAAATTAACTTAGAATAAACTTTATTCAGAATGTGCTTCTTCTGTGAAAAATGCTTCGATTATAATAATATTTTGCCTGTATATAGCTCAGACCTCCGTACTGAGGCTCAACTAGAATTTTTGAAAAAATTACATTATTTTTAGAGTTACCACCCATTGAAAAAATTATCGGCGTTTTTTTCTTAAAATTTCTCCCCTCTAATGTCGTAAAACATGGATAAATCCGCTTCTAAGTTATATATTTCAAAATTTTTAGTTGAGCCTCTGTACAGAGGTCTGAGCTATATACACGAAAATATTATTATAATCGAAGCATTTTTCACAAAAGAAAAACAATCTGAAAAAAGGTTATTCTAAGTTAATTTTTTACCAAAATAGTGTACGTAAGTAATTTATTTGGTCAAAATATAGCTATTAAAATAAATTTATAAATGTATTCTAATCTAAGTGACACTGAATATCATGAAAATTATCCATTTATGCGCTTTTTTAAAATCACGTTTCCGAACGTAGTCGGATACCTTAATGTGGTTCAAATTCTTTTAAACAATGAACGTTCGCTCCTTAGATATACTAGAATTGACTGAATAGAGAATGAAACCTTTGCAGAAAATTATAGAGTAAAATAAAGTTGATCTTCAAATTTAGTGTAATTATGCAATAAAATAACTTAGGTTTTTTTTCTTTATTAAAAACTAATCTAGCATAATTAATATGATTAGAATCAAAATAATGTTTGGTTTCTTAATTGCGTGAGAAGCTCTTCTTTCTTCAAATACGCGATGTAAGGCAATAAGAATTGAAATCAATTGTTGCTTACTCTTTCTTCCATCAATCCGGTAATTACGTTTACGAAATTGAATTTTTCACCCTCCGAATTGGAACCAATCAAACTAATTTTTAGAATATTTCGATAGAGTATAATTTTATTTATTCCTTTTGTGATTGTACCAGCTGTTCGAGAGCAGTTCTAAAATAGGTGAAAAATAAGAGGATAATTTATACGAATAGTTCTGCATAACTCCCAATTTCTTTATTCTAATTAGTTTGAACAAGCATTGTTACGCAAATTCTCTTAAATTGGTTTTCGAGCTCAACATCGATTGGAATAAAGCAAGCTCTGAGAACTTGATCTCGTCTTTCCATGCATAAATTTATTCACGAAACTTCTTTATTTTAGCTGCATTCATTTGTTCAAACAAACACGTGATCGCATGCATTACTAACACGATTTGTTCAGCTAGAAAAATTGAGATTTAACGTTATCAAAAAATACATAATATTCTTGTATAATGATTTCACATTTACGGGATTATGCATTGATACAGTTCTGTAAATACCATAGCAACATACACAAATATATGTCCTTGCATGAAAGGAAACTTTCTAACATGGAAATGCAATTTTTAATGCATGGAAGACTACAAAATAAGTTAGTTATAGAAGCGACCCTAATCATTTGCATCATTTTCTTCAAATTCTGTATTAATCTTTGAAAAATTTTCAACTTTGATGCATTACCCACATCAAAGTTAACCATACAGCATCATAAATATATTGCAAAAATGTATCAATATTTAAAAGTATGGTTTTAGGAACACATGAATATACGACATTTTGAAAGGTTTCATTAGGGATTTGTATTTTCACGTGCAAACACAATTTCTTATCAGATTCTTCAGATTTCTTTCAGTATCAGAATTCCAGTTTCTCAAAATGGGACAAAATAGTTCTAAAACAGCCAAAAGGAAACTGTTTCTTCTGTTTTTAAACAAGATATTTACGCATTTATATTTATTTTTAAAATGGCTTTCTAAAATTGATATATGGTATTAAGGTCACGTAACTGAGTTTTACGTGGAAAAATATTTGTATCAACAAATTATAAAGTTGTGTAAATAAAAATCTCGTTTATTGCATTTCAATAAAAGGTATTTATAGTTCATTAAATTTGAAAGGGAAAAAAAGTCTAGCCGAAAGTAAAAATAAAAGCATGATCACAAAACTTCATCCTAAGACTGTTCAAATGCATGCAACTGTCAAAAAAAATAAAAAGTGAAGTCTCTGATCCTAAAAGAGAATCCACCGACTCAAAGACTCCTAGCATCGAAACTAGGAATGTCTTCCGACAACGCAATTAAAATCATTCATAAATATTTAAATTATATTCATTAATATTTATTTTTATTCATAATATTTTATCCTTTTTTAAAACGAAGCAAAGCATATAGTAGAAAATTATATAAAAAAACACCTAACTACCAAAAAAAAAAAAAAAAAATGGAAATGGTATGGGGGTTACATGGCACCCAAAAAATCTTCAATTTATAGATAATCTTATTGACTTATATGATATCACAAATCATTTTAAACATGCCTGCAAAATTTCAAAGATCTGCATTTTTTATTAAGTGATGAAACAATATTTGATGCTGGACAGCGGACTAAATAAAACTGACACGCCCATTCTTCAGATCATCTGCTAGAAGAGGGATTAATAAAAATTAAATTAATTTTTTTTTAACCCGCGCAAATGTGATTAACATATGTAGAATTACATATGCAGTAACAAATCATTTACAAGAAAGAATTGCGCAATTCATGCACATCTTCGAGTTTGTGTGTTGTTTATTAAGAGCAAATGGATTTGATTAATACTTAAAAGTTGTGCATGCTTTTTTATGATATTATTATGAATGAATTTAAAACTTCAAAACGGATCCTCCCAAAGCACAAATACTAAATATCTCACTTTGATAACCTAGATAATTAAAAATCTAATTGCAAGAATAACAAAACTCTCCCATTCTTATATATTTGTTTTCGGTGATATATATATATCGCATGAATGTGAAATTAAACACAATTATTGTTAAAATGTTTTAAGATATTTATTTAAACATATGCACAGATTCAATTCTTCGATTTTGATATATTTTACCTATAAATTATTAGTTGATTTTGCTTTTTTATTTGTGTTCAATATTTAACATGCGAAGGCTTTTAAAATCATGGAAATAAAAAAAATATAAATGCATAAACATCTTTTGTACATGTTGTGAATTATTTAAGTAATAAAACTGAGCATGAATTTAGCTCTGAGGTATGTGTATTTATTTATTTTTTTATAATTATTAAGGTAAAGTTTTATAAAATGTTGATCTTTCATTTGATTTCTTCTATATACACATTATGCCAGTATACTGTTTAATTGCTTTACATTTTTACAATTTCTAATGCATGCAGTTTTAAATAAGCTAATCAATATTTCATAAAAAAAGTTTCAGACTATTCAATGACTATTATTCCATGTTATTCAGGAAATGGAAACTTCAAACTGATATTTCTCCATGTTGAATTTTTCATCATGCACTATCTTTCCCCTAAGGCTTTGATAATTAAAGTAGGGATGTGAATTTTTTTATAAATGTTTTAAACTGTATGTTTTGTAAAACTGTGCATGAAATTAGCTCAAAAATACGTAGTAATTTTTTTCAAAATTTCAAAATCAAAATTAATGATTTTTCGTGAATGTTTGTATGTTTCACAACGAAAAGATTAATATATAATGAATGAGCACCAGTATAAAAAATTCCATGCACAGTTTCATGTAGTATATTATAAGGTACTTCGAAAAAAGTTTTGAAAGAAAAAATATATATTTAAAGAAGCCTTTTAGTGATTTAAAAATGTTAAACCAACTTTAAAAAATTTAAATTGTACAAAAATTTTGAAATAAATTTGAAATTTCTTTGTATGGAATTATTATTGAATAATTACCTTTATTAAGTACAATTAAAACCACAATTCCAAAATAAAAAAAATTTGTAAAGATGGCTCCTAGTTGCCGTAAGTAACTGGAAATTTTCTATTGTTCAACTAACTGGAATGACCATACGAAATTGCTTCGTCCGTATACAGTAAAGTTTCCAAAGGGATTTATGATAGATGGAGGATTTTCTAACAAAGGCAAATTAAAAATCAAAAAAGTCTCAAGTAAAGCCAAACATATTTCACTCTACTATCAACAGAATATTTTAAAATTATTACTTTTTGAAGAAATAATTCCAACCTTATATGGGAACGACATTAATAAAGTTGAGCGACAGATGTACAAAGTCACACGCCTAAGTCAACTGCTGCTAAAAAAAAGGAAACAGAAACAAGAATAAAGTGTAGAATATTTGATGAAACATCTATAAATTAATCTACGCTTCTCCAATGGACTTTTGTGCTTTCGGTTTACTAAAACGTGCCTTAGGAAAATGGCATCCAAGAACACTGAAAAGTCTTTGGGAAAACGGTTCAAGGAGAATGGAATAAAATTTGCGTGACAGTGCTAAGAAAAAGTTTACTTTAATAAAAATTCGAGATGAAGATATTGTCCAGAATCATGGCTATCAGATAGAAGCAAATTACCCCAAAAAGTACGGTATTTGTTGATAAAAATTAACTATAAAAATCGTTTTCATAAAGTGCGAGCGACCTTCTGTTTATTAGGAACATAGAGTACATGCATATAGTAAATAAACACACAATTTTAAAAATATAGATTTTAGAAAGCAGTAATTTTTTCTCAAAATCTTACCTGGTCAAAAAAAATGTGCACTATAAGTTATAATTCAAAAGGTAATAAATGTTGAAATATTCTTCATTCCCCAACAATTTCCATTGATCTATTAGATGATACAAAACTCCTTTTACTATTACTTAAATGAAAAAAGCAGATTTCTACATTTGTAGTTCTTTGAGAATATTTTAACAACCATAACCTGACCAGTATTTATCTTGGTTACAATAAGTCCACCATTCAAAGAGGTGTTATCTCATTTACTAGCAACTGCCATATTTTTATTATAATTTTCGCAAATAGCTTCCAACACATTTTAAGCAGAGTCCTCATAAACAAGTTTTGCAGCATAAGCATCTTTTTAATGTAAGGATGAATTTCAAAGGAGACACCTGTTTCAATACACCACAAAACATTTTTGTAAGGGTTCTTAACTTGAAATCATTAAAAGCAAATGTTTTCATAAAATCTAAGAATTTCACTCCAAAAGTAGGTAAATAAACTTAAGTTGAACTTGCAGTTATAATACAATTAATTTAATGTTAATTCTATATGATTAAATAAAAAAAGGAGAGGCTTTGCAACTGTTTTCCAGGTTTAAAAGATCAAAGAGTGGACTTGACACATCAATGATGATGATTATTTTTTAAAAGTCGTTTTGACACACTTCTAATTCATAAAATGGTAAATATGTTATGTCGCTGAAAATGTTCCGATTTGGAGATTTCAGAAATATTAAAAACTGAAAATCGATGTTTTGAAGATGTTTGTCCCACTGACTCATATAACTCATTAGCGGATATATCACTAGTACTAAATAAAAGTAGCCGTCCAAAAAGGGTCAATAGAAACCATTTTGAAAATACATAAAACCTCCACTTTCTCTTTGCTCCTTTTTCAACTTATTTATTTATGGTTATTTATCCTTTCATTTAAAGTAGCAATCAATTCTTGTAATATTATAATTGTAAGCATGATGTTAATAAAATTTTAATTAATCTTAAGAAAGGTTAATTTATTTTAAGCCAGGGAACTATAAATTATACTTTTTATTTTTAATCATTCGGCTTTTTATTCGAATTCCATATGGCCCTTTATATATTTGTATAACCTTCTTTGATACCAATTTTTAAATAATTGTAAGTCAAGTATGTTAAGCATTCAAAGAAGTTGAAGAACTATATTCGGAACAAAAACGAATGTTTTAAAGTGTTTGGATGCTAGAAATTTAAGTAAAACTATATATACGGATTTCTTGAAAGGTAAAGTAGCAATAATGCATCGTATAATTCTTACCTCCTCTTTAATTGGTAGCCTAGTAGTTAGAGCACCGGACTCCGAACAGGAAAGCCTGGGTTCGATGCCCGTACCGCCAAATACCCTCCGAGTACACGCGGAGTACGTGC
>BMAV01001506.1:139904-172426 GCA_019973955.1 Trichonephila inaurata madagascariensis
TAACACTTATCTTGATAATTTGTACGGTTAATAATAAATCCATTAACTGCCGATTAAAAGTTAAGCGATTTGCATCCCAATGACAACCGTTTTCCGCATAGGCGCGTATATGTGATGTATTCGGTGTGGGGGGGAGGAATAAAAAAGCAAATAATCTGAAATAAGTAAATCCTTCGCAAACATTCTCAAGGTTCTTTTATTGTAATCCAAAGTCTTCGGAAAAATTTAATGGATAGCTGTGCACGGAAAAGATCCTACTACGAAAAGACATATATACGTCAGAGGAAATTGACGCTTTGGCTGAGAAAGACGTTTATATATGCTGGTGTCACTTAAGAGGTTAAAGTCGTATCTTAGTTTTAGCATCAAAATATAGTGTTATTGAATTCAATACTTTGCTGTTGTATGAGGGGGGCGCGATGAAAATTAGGATTGAATAATGGGTCGCGAATATTGGAACTTTGAGAAACACTGAACTAAGTTATTCATTTCAATCAAAACCGATATATCTCACACATCTACTGAGGATAGCATTTTGGATCCAGTTCGTAATCAACGTGCACGCTTGTTATCAAGTAGCGATGAATAGTTGTAAGTTAGTAAATTAATTTCTAATTTCAATTTGAATTTTTACATGTTGTATGTACTTATAAGTTATGCTATTAACAAAATAGCATTCTAAGGTATTCAAAAATCTACAAAAAGTTTTTTTTAAAAAATAAAATAAATAAATAACAATTTTTAAATTAATATGTAACTTGAAGTATAAATATTATTTTAAAACTTATTAAGAAATTTATTTCACATGATTCTGCAGCAGTAGAGAAAAATACGATTTCTATTTCTCAGTGTGAACTTATATCACTTGTCTGACTTATATGAACTTCTTTAGCAAAAAATAATAATCTGCATTTCACACCTTTTGTGAAATCTAAATTAAAGTATGTTTCATAGGAAGAATAATATTTTCTTTCCATTTCATTTTCTGAGAATTGAATTTACTTTTCTTAAGCAAATAATGGGTCTAAGTTTCCTAAATTTTTCAGACAATGCGATAACTTCGTCTTCATATTAAAGAAAAATATTTTAGGAAATTATAGTGTCTAGATTATGAAATAGGAAATGTAATCTATTTTATTCCTTTTTATAGTAATACGTTTTTAAAAATTTCATCCTCAATTTCTATTTGACTTTTCCTTTATTCTTAAAGCACAACTAAGATTCATGTAAGTATACTGTTGTTGACTTGTAAAGGAAACCGCAGAATAATATTTTTTTTTTTTTTTTTTTTTGAAAAAAAAACAATTTTAGAATCTAAATAATTTTGATTGAAAAGTGCAGATCATTCGGCAGTTCAATGCTTTCTAAAAATAGCCGAAACTACAAAAGTTTTTTAATTTAATTTATTAACATCACAACAATTGTCAACTATATACACTGAAAACGTATAAGCAAAGTTTACACTTCGAAATTCAATACTAATCCCATCAAAAATGCCTTAATTATAAACGAACATGAAGTTACTAGAATCAGTAACCGAAGTGCAGTTGGTCTCTGGTTCTGTAAACCCTAATATAATTTTTGTGTTCAAAAATTTATTTCTCAAAATAATTCTGAGTAAACTTTTTACAAATAATGTCAATTCATATAACAAGTGTATTTTAATGTTTTAATAATTAATATCTTCTTTTTTTGAAAAATAGATTAATTTATTTGCTCTGCTATTTAGTGATTTTAATATGGCATTTATGGGTGGAAATTCGGATTTCTTAAAAGCTAATTATTTTCCTTCAGCAGAATTAAAAAATATCCATAACTTTGGACCACAGTCAAGGTAAACATTTTAACTCGAACCTTGACTTCTACACAAATTTGTGGCAACTTTATCCTGGTGGACAAGGTAAAGGACTCTTGACTGACATGTCCTGAGTTCGAGCCCAGTACCGTTTACTGGGCGACGGTAATTTCGCCCACAACATCTAGGGCAATGTGATCAGCTTAACTATTTTGAATGAAACCCATTTTTTCCCTTTGAAAATTTATGGGAGTCTCAATACTTAAAATCCCCTAACTAGGAAACTCACAGTCACAAGACCAGGGGTCGGCAACTATTTAGCTGAGGGGTGCCAAACCAAACTACCATTATGATTCAGCGGGCCACACACTGTAGGTCATTTTTGAATGAATTCAATTCCCGCGATAATTCATACAGTGTGAGATAATTGTAGTCAATAATATAGATTTACAGTTTTATTATATATTAATATTGCATCATTTAAATATATTTCTTAACATAAAAATAAGCAGCATAAAATATAACTATTTCTTCAAAAAGGGTTTTAAAAAAATTGCAAGTATATTATATGTATTTTTAAAACTATTTATTTAAGTAAGAAATAGACAACGTAAAATATAAGCATTTCCCTGCATTATAAATAAGTTAAGTAGAAGGATAAATAAAAACTTTAATGCGAACCTAGTGCTTGTACTGCTCTACTTTCATATTGCAAAATCAGGGGTATACTGTGTGATTTCCAATTTGACATTGTTCTAAGTATTGAGTTGTTAAACAATTTCTTTGCGGACTTTGTGCGCATATATTTTTCATATAAGGAAGGATTTATTACTTAGATATGTAGAATTAATAGCGGAAAGCAGAGTACATGCAATTTTCTCTGTTTAAACAATTAAATCTCTCCATCAATGACATTCAGTAATGCACAAAATAGCTTTAAATTTATCTTTAGACTTATCTTTCAGACTTTTTCGTAATTTCGTAAACGTCCATTAAAAATTTATCAACTTCCATTCAATCAAAAGTTGAAAAATTTGTAGAGTAGTGCGGAGTGCAATTTTGAATAGTACCGAGGGAAATAGGTTGCAGACCCCTGGTCTTGACCTACGGCTTGCTAAAAGATTCCGTTTAAGTTCAAAAATTACATTTAGTCATTAATATACAAATTTTAAATTGGTTACAAAATCATTTGTGTTCAATTTTTCAACAGAAAATGTGAGTAATTATATTTTTGAAATAATCGTTACAAGAACAATGTATTATTTTTTTAAAAAATTGCCTTTCAACTTGTTAATATGTGAGTTTAAATGGCCAGTTTTTATAAAATCTGAAATGAAAATATTTTGAAATTTATTAATAATATGTCTGCTTAAAATTATAGGCACTCGTTAAAAATAAATACAATTTGATAAAAACTCACGAACACATTTTTACTAACTTGAAGAATCTTTAATTGACGTAACATTTGGAAGTAAAAGAGAATCTGTTAATAAAGGCACTGCAATTTCGACCCATAGTTTAGTAACGAGAACAGCATCTCTGAGCTGGTAACTTACTCATTATACCTCCACACAACTCAAAATCAAAGGCCTTAGCTTTTACAGATTTAAAGTGAATTAGTCTTGCTACACAATAAATTTATTAAACTTCATCAAAATTCAGTAAATAGCAACAGAATTTCACTAACACACCTTCCCCCCCGATCCCCCCCCCCCCCCCCCCGGGCGGGCGCCGATCTAATTATCTGCTTTAAAAGGGATATTTTTGTACTGATATTAATTTTCCTTTATCCTAAGCAATTACAGTGAAATATGTTTTACAGCAAAACGCTTACGACGAAATATCGGTTAACACGAAATAAAACAATGGTCCCGACAAACTACAATGTATTTTCATGCTTTTTTTTCTCTTAACCCGAAACGAAAATTGTTTAACACGAAGAGATTTCCCTTCGGAATGAACAATATACGGAAAACAGCAGTCGCGCGCAGGTGATATTTAAGGAGGTGGGAAATGAGTCAGATGTGGTACTGTATCATTTGGAAGATATCTCTGAAGTAAATGATGATAATGTGTGTACAGCGTTAATTATGGCGGACTAAGACATTTTGGAGCTTGTTCAAAGTGCAAATATATCATTGATGCAGATTCCGACGATGAAAAGAAGTTAATGTGGCTCCTGTTCCTACGCCATTCGAAATGGAAAACATCATGAAAAGTATGTGCGGTTATTTAGATGCATATTCCAATAGTAAAGTGAATAATAAAATGGACACAATTTGTTGACAAAATTTGATGCTAAATATACAATGCAAAGAAAAATATCAGATAATTTTCCAAAATCTCAGTAAATGTTTTGTTTTTAAAAAAACTCGCAAATTTTGTATTAAGTTCTTATGAATGTTTTTGTTTCATTGATTTTTTAAATACATGCATATATATACGCATCTTTGTAAATAAAATGTATTCTAATAAACTTAGTTTTGTTAAATATATCTTTTTTTTTTTTCTATATTTTTAACACGAAAAATTATTTCAGTCCCCTCAGTTTCGAGTTAAGCGATTTTTTCTGTATTTCTTTTTGAATTAAAGATACTTCCGTTTATAATGCCAACTTATTGAATCATGCATTTATAGGAAATACTATAGCAATTGTCTACTAATTTTGCCTATGAATTAGAATTGAGTTGAATGTAGCCATAGCTTGTTTGTAATTTCCCTTTATCTATAAAGAGCGCTCTGCATTTTAAACGAGGGATCGGAGAGTTACCAAATTTGTTACACTGAGTATACATAAAATGAGTTCAAGGAATTTAAAATAAAAAGGTTTAATATATATAAATATAAACACAAGGTGACGCTTGTTTGTAAAAACGGAAAATTTAACAAAGAAAATTGTCTACATGGAATGCATAAACAATATGGACACTTCAGAAAAAATTTGTAGGCCGTAAATGTAAAATCCAGAGAACTATAAAAACGCAGCCATCAATTTTTCAGAAAACATAAAAAGTCTAGTTTATCGTGAAGGTTGGCCGACTTCAATCTCAACTGAAAAAGAAATTCTCTCTTTTTGTAAATATTAGCTATTCCTAAAACGTTTGTCTAAAATATTTATTTGTTTTAGATCAATATGAGTGAAAATGTATTTATTAGCATAATGACTAAATCAGCCATGTTTCACAGTGTACGAACTTGAATATGATTCAAGAGATTTTTATGTTATTTGAAAACTGAGTGTTCGTGTTGATTCGCACTCATTAACTTATTAATTTCATGTAAATGGTTAAAGTCTATTATAAGTTTATGCATTTATAAGATTTGTAAATACATAATTATGCAAAATTGCCTCATTTAATGACACTAATATCGCTTTTTTAGTACTAATAAATTCATAATTACTTATTTCCTAAGAAAATTTTAATTTTATTATTAATTAAATCAAACTAATCATAGGAAAGGATCAGAGTTTAGAAAAATTCTAATTCAATGCGCTTAACACTCCTATCCAATGCTTGACTTCTTTGTCCACTTGCAGCCTTCAAACATCATATTTCTCAACATTTTTAATTAATTCTAATTATTTTTTAATTCTGAAACTAAACCAAAATAATAGGAAAACATTATATGTAAGCTACAGATGTCTGCGTGATACAGAAATTTAGTCGAGACGAAAAATTAGAAAATTCTTTGTTTAATGAAAATGTCTCGGCTCCTGTAATTGAAGAAAATTTTCATTTCATTAATATAATAACAACTGCAAAATAAAGCTAGTTCCCTTAAATCATCTGTTACATCATAACATATAATCTGTAAATATGAATGGAAATTTCGGTGACATGTTTTTTTTTTTAGTGAAATGCCATGATTTGGAATGTTTTATCATCAGACCAATATTTAATGCTTGAAGTTTTATCCATATAGTTATTAGAGTTATTTGCTTTAAAAAAATTCTCATATGACGTATGTCTAAATCTTATGCCATTAGCGGTTTTTTTTCTCTCTTGGTTTTCTTTAGATTATTTTTAATGATATTTCACTCCCACATATATATATATAGGCCAATTCTCTACAAATAAGAGATAACATTCAAACAATAACATTCGACAAACACATAGACAGCAGGAAAATTACACGATGAAGGACAAAAGAGTAATCGAGATTATAAATATAAAATGGATGCTGCAGTGTTATGAACATTACTGACTTAGGACAGCTATTATATAAAAAATAATTTATATAAAAGTGGGGTTGAACATGTTTTTTGGCCAGCCAACCTTCCCCCTTTTTTTTGTAAATAACACTGAGCAAAAACCAATAGGAAATAATGGATAGTAATATCTAAATCCATTACAAGATAGAGGTAACTTACCTAAAAATAGCACAAATGCAAAGCCCGCGCTAAATCTGAGGGCAAACATTAATTTGTTGCCAGATTCTATACCCTAATACAGATTTAAATCAAAAGAATGGCTGAAATGTCGCACTTAACAAAAGAATAAAAAGAATGGAAATAAAAATTAACAAGAGTTGCATACTACAGCATAACTAAAATAACACCAGAGTAAATATGAATAAAATAATAGTAAGTAATTTCTAATCTAATATTAGATTATGGAGATAACTATAACAATAAAATATTTAAGTTTATAGTATAATAAACTATTATCAATCTCAGAATTTTAATCCTAACTATTTTGAATAGCTTTATTTATATAACTATTAATAAAATTAATTGGGTATTTCTGATTTAAGCAATATTTAGTAAAATGTTTATAGTTATTTATAATATCTGATTTTTTTGACACAAGAAATTTATTACGTTGTATAAAATTAATAACAATATTTCTGAAAATAGAAACATATATATATATATATATATATATATATAAATTTGTAAAAAAATTCTTATAAAGCTTTTCACACATTATAAATAGAGCAAAATTTGTTTCTAAAGTGTATGGAATCCAGATCCCATTCTTAAGGCTGTTTACGCCATATACAAAAGAGCGTAAATTTAACGCTGAGCACATTTTAGGAAAGAAAAAAAATGCCTCAATTTTTATAAACATTTATGACGTTGTAACTCATGCATATGTTTATAATATAGTGTTTTTAAATTTTCAAAATATTTCATAAATAATTAGTTTTTTTTTTAACGTTTAAAGGGATAGCTCCTTTAGCATTACGGTATTGGAGAAAAAAATGCGAAACACACTTTATAACAGAAAAAATGTATCAACTCGAATAAAAATTAGCAGCTTGATACAAAAAGTGATTCTCTACAGGATAGTGAAGCTAGGATATAATATTAATGTTTGAGTTATTTTATATCTGAAAAAATATTCCAAATTTGAGCCTTATTCTTTAACATTAGCCGAAAATAGCCATAAAAGACGTGATGAACAAAATTATGCTGTTATTAGTAACATATTTAAGCAGCTTTAAACTGGTAGGAAAGTGGATCTAAGAATAATTAGGTAACTTCAAAGACATTTCATTTCTTCCCTGGTGCCTATTTTATTGTACCCGACTAGACTTGGATCTTTCCAAATATCTCTCGTGGTGATTTATGTATAGTAAGACATACAGAAAGCAATATAATGCGCAATTAATAAAATATTTACAGTAATTATGTATAAAACCGTCGATGATGCCATCAATTCAAAAATATTGCCAAATTCTCTCATCATTATTATTATATTGGAGCATGCGGAAGGAATGGTTTCCATTATTGGCTGAATAACGCATTATTTGGCCATGTTTCTTGTTTTTGTGAAATGGGTCGATGAAATAATACGTACCTTCCCCATTTATAGTAGTGATGAGTCTTTTTAAGTAAACGTTTTATGCACACTTTTTCTTGTGAACTTTTATATATATTTCTTAAATTTATATATTACTGTCATGCAGCACGTTTCCACTGAGTTCCGGCGAGTGAACGAGGGAAGAGGAGCTCAAGTGAAAATAATTTGGAAAGAAAAGAATATTTTTATGTTAGAGATCAAAGATAAAAAGAAACTAAACGTGGGATCTATTTTTCGATTCAGTAAAAAGGGCATACTTAAGCACAAAAATCTGCGAAAAAAATTAAAATCCGAATTTTTAATGAAATTATTTGGTAAGAAAGTTTCCAATGCTTTCGTTTATATTAGTGATGACAACTAGGAGATTAAGAGAAAATACACGCATTAGCTGGAGAAAGTAAGCCTAGTGAATTTTAAGAAAAGTGAACGGCTCTCAGGACGTAAGTTTTCCTAGCTTTACGAAGTATATGGAGTTAGTATATGGCATATGACATAGTAAACGGTACTTACGTGTTATCGCAACGGTATTGGTGGCATTGTATGAAAGGTAGCTCATGGTTGCCAATAGGCTTAATTCATGAAGTCACGTGATAAAAACAAACACTTGTTTTTCATTGAATTCAAAACAAACATTAAACTTATTGTACTTGTTGTTCTATTTGTAAAACTCAGTTAAAGTTTTAAATTTCATATTTGGGTAAAGATGTTTAAATGTCAGGGGGGAAAAAAACTTCAAAAAATATTTTTTTTAAATTAAAAAAATTATCATATTTTATGTTTATACTTTTAAATAAAATGCATTTTGTATACATTAGTACTTTTTAGGAGAAAGTTTCTGCAAAGAGCAAAACTTGGCAACACCGGAGCGAGTGAACTAATTAACTGGAAACACTAGATAGTTTTTATCGTGTGACTATTCCGTCGCATGAGTTTTTGAATTTATTGGCTAGAATAACGTGGCTTTCACTATCATGTGACTATGACGTCACATGAATTGAGCCCATTCAGTAGGTACGACACGTATTAAATCAGGATTGCCAACTTGGCGAGTTATCTTGCGAGTTGACTTTGTTGTGATAATCCATTACTATATAAATATAATCTGCATAAGTTATTTACATTTAAATTTTCTTTAAATAATTAGACTAAAGTCCGTATCACACGTACACGTTTCAAGCAATTTTTCGTTCAATTCGTGCAATTTTTACTCAGTTGCCATAGCAACCGCTTTAGAACAATTTTTTGCTAGTGAGCTCAAAAAGTTGTTCCAAATAAAATTGCTTGATATTCCAGCCAATGGGGTTCTTCGGTGCCCTAACACTTCGTCTAACACTTCAGATATGCCGTATAATATTTTAATGGTGTATAATATTTTAACGGCGTATAATATTTTAAATAGAATGGTGCCCTATTTTTAGTTTACACCCATCAACAATTGTGCAAGCAAAATGAAAGAAATAATTTTGGATGTTCATTTTCCGAAGGAGAAAAATCGGCGAGTAATTTTTCAATGTGGAGATAGAGCACGGCTGACGTCAGAGCGTGTCGTTTTGCTTACGGCAACCCTTCCTCCTCAGATTCGACCAAAAATTGGACGAAAAAATTGCATGAAAAATATACGTGTGATACGGCCTTAACTGGCATTTAAATTGAATATACTCATATATAAGTATATAAAAATATATAATTATTTAAATATTGTTCTTCACATAAATTGGATAAACTTAACAAACACACCGACAACTGGATTATCTTGCCCAAAATAAATCAGAAGTGTTAACTTATATCGTGTGGTGATTAGCACTCACACTATTTTTTTAATTTAAACATCATGATTCCCGTTGAAGACAACTCTTTCCTTGCTAATGTAACCAATTTTTAGATCCAATTTTGTCCTCGAAACAAAATGGATTTGAAAATTGTGAAATAACAGTAACAATATATAATACCATCTCTCAAGCAATGCATGATTTTTTTGGCTTTTTTTAATATATTCGTATTGAAGGAAAAACATGGTCAATGGTTATCATTAAAATACCCTAAGGGGTGCAGTATAATAAATTGCGATTCGTAATGTATGGATAGAAGACACTTAAATTAATTAAGGACATCAATGTCGTTTAACGTATAATTCACTTCCGGATCCTAAATACGAGCTAATCAAAAGTAGACGGATATTAACACAAAAGAAGACCCCACCCTTCATTTGCTCTCTTACACACTTCCGTGGCCTTTTATTATGGCCTTACAATTTTTTATACCTTTGCATGGTATTGATGATTTAGGAGATCGTAAGAAGTTGAAGTTAGAGAAAAAAAAACCTGATTGGAAAAGAAAATAATATGAACAATTATTTTCCCCCCATGAAAGAAAAAAGAATATTCGAATTTGGCTATTTCTTAATCATTAATGTTGTTTAGGGTTATGGTGCTTGATATTTTTCTATGACCTTTTGCACTTAGGGCCGTACTTTTTGCCTTAAAATTTTTTTTTTTTTTTCAAAATGTTTTTTTTTTTTTGCATTTAAAATTTTATTCAAAAATTACCCAAAACGAGTTTTTAGTTATTTTTGAGTATTAAAAATAGCATATATAAGAAGTTTTTTTCGGTATTTCTTCAACCAAATTTCTTTACGTGTCTCTCAGATCATTATGTAATTCAAACATCTCCCCTCTCCCTAGGTCAAGTTCTTTATTTCATGTGCACATATGTATATAAATTTGTAGGTAAATTCGAAACGGGCATCTGCCGTTCCGAACGCCAGTACTTTATCGATCACGCCAAAACGACCGTCTTCGCGTGATGTCTAAGTACTGCTTTTATTTAGATACCGCTACAAATTTTACCAAAAGTAAAAATGGGTAATTTCAAAATATAGCGTCAGAATTAGAGAAAGGGTGATTACTAAAGAAGAGAAACCAGGAGGCAGAAATACAGATATTATTACTAGAAAGAACAGTTACATCAGAGTCGTAAATTTAAAGGCACAAAGTAGTACTTCTAAAAGGTCTTTATTAAAAACTGCAAATTTATCTATAGAAAAAGAGAAATTATATATAACTTACGGATAGTTATTTATTTTGCTTAAACTTGCGTAATTGATTTTGTGATAAGACATTTTTTTTGTATAAATGTTACCAGTAAATTGTGAAATCCGTAATTTTATTGCATGACTAGGTGTTTCATGAAATAACTTGACAAATCAGTTAAAGTATATAAAATTAAGGAATTCTACGATTTAATTAGGTATTCGACACAATAACGACTACTGGATCGTTAAAGTATGAAATATAGCACTCGAAAGTTCTTTGAACCGATTCTAACAGCTTTTAGTCAGTTTTGAACCGCTTATAGCTTCTCTGCAGTGACGTTTGTGTGTGTGTGTGCCCTTCATTGCGCGGTTTTTAAACGTAACATTTAGGTGGAGTATTTATGTTAGCGTTTCACATTTTGGATTATTAACAAATATTTTTCAAACCTGTTTTCAAGCAATGGCTTCTGTAGAGATGGGAGGCCAACCTGTAAATAAGAAAGATTTAATGCAAGATAGATTCAAATCTTTATTTAATAAGAGTTGGGCAAAGGAAAACAGTGCGGCATTTACTCATGAAAAGTTATTAATTTTGATAGCAGAAGTAAAAAAGTTATTACGATTCGTCCATAAAAAAACCCACGATAACGCTGCTTAATTAGTGACAGATCCACTTCCATGCTTTACACTTGGAAGGAGATGCTTGTGCTGGTGTCTTCCTAACATTCACCTATCCAGTTGTAGGGAAAAGTGTGAAAGACGATTCGTCAGACCGCATTACTTTCTTCCACTTAATCGACCAGATTTTGTGAGTGTGACCCACTGTGGACGATCTTAAGGCCTTAACATCTGTGACAAGTAGCTAAGGCATTGCTGCTCTACCGTAAATGTACAGTTTATGAAGGTGCCTTCTAATTGTAATCACTGACACTGGAAAATCCAAATGCTGATTGACTCTACTGTCACTTCAGCTGCAGGTGTTCACTTTTTAGACGTTATACTCCACCTCAATATCCGTCGGTCACTTTCACTGAGTTTTTCTTTCCCTCCCCATTTTTTTTCCTTTGCCGAACTTGTGTTGTCACGTTGTATGTATGCTGTTATGACTTTTCACACCATATTTCTAGAAACACTTTAAAGTTCGGATGTTTTGGTCACGCCTGCTCCAGCTAGACGGGCTCCTACAATTTGCACTCTTCGAAATTTTGTGAGGTCGAACATTTTACCTTTAAAAAAAATCCAAGACTTATAGAAATTCAATAAATCTACCACATACTACCAGAATATATTTTTTTCTATTCATATATAAAAAAACAATAACTGGGGGCTATTATTATATTTTAATGATTACGAAGCGCATTCAAATTGTCATTTTCATTCACAGGTGTTATCATTGTTTTGATAGCTACCTCTCAATATGAGGTAATATTAAGTATATTATATCATAATAACTTGGAAAAAATTAACTTGATTTGATAATATATTCGGCTATTTTTTTATTCTGTTTATTTATTCGAGTGAATCGTTTAGTTTTCCTATAAATAATTATATCAATACGTAAATAAACAGATTACAAACAATTAATGTTCATATTAATATATACATTTATTTAGTAGATTAGATTTCTTTACACACATATTATGTAATAAGAAACTAAGCTTCCATTGTGTATGTTGTAATATTTTTATATAATTACAGCTTTAATGAATTTATAATTCAATGCCATTTTGAAACATGCTCAAAAATAAAAAAAAATTAAAAAGCGAAAACAATATTTCGTTTTTTGCCGATTAAGTTAAAATTGTTTGAATTTAGGAAATAATCCCTAGCTATAAAATTGTCGATATTATATTCAATCGAATTTCGATAAGAGACTCTTTTAACAATTCCAAAATTATTCCAATAATTCCAGAAAGTATAGTTAAGCGAAAAGAGACTCTCCACTGGTTATATTGGTTGATCGATTAACATAAGTTGGTGTTATTGATTTGGGAAAACAGAGCAACATGAATTTCTATCAATTATTTTAATGATGATTCTAATTTTCTTTTCTTCTAATTTATTATTGTTCAGTTAAACAAATATTACATTCCTTCACAATTGGATCTCAATCAAAAATGAAGGATACAGTCACTTTTAATAAAATAAAATTTTTACTTATTAAATGATTATTTAAATTTAAAAAGTATAATTTTTTACAATCTGCACTGAAAATTCAAATTTAATGATCCCATGTATTTTAATAGTATTTAATTGATAAGGAGAAAAAATTATGCGACACATTATTGCTACTTTACCTTATAAGAAATGCATATATAGTTTTACTTAAATTTCTAGTATCCATTCCATTACTTTTGGATACTTTAAGCCCGGACACCCATAACTTAATTTATTTGCATAAAAATTTTAGGGTAGCTTCTATAACTAAATTATTTTGTAGTATTTCATGCATTAAAAAAATTTCATTCCCATGTTAGAAAGTTTCCTTTCCTGCAAAGACAAATATTTGTGTGCATTGCTGTGGTATTTACAGAACTGTATCAATGTATAATCCCGTAAATGTGAAATCATTATGTTAGAATATTATGTATTTTTTGATAACGTTAAATCTCAATTTTTCTAGCAGAACAAATCGTGTTAATAATGCATGCGATCACGTGTTTGTTTGAACAAATGAATGCAGCTAAAATAAAGAAGTTTCGTGAATAAATTTATGCTTGGAAAGACGAAATCAAGTTCTCAGAGCTTACTTTATTCCAATCGATGTTGAGCTCGAAAACCAATTTAAGAGAATTTGCGTAACAATGCTTGTTCAAACTAATTAGAATAAAGAAATTGGGAGTTATGCAGAACTATTCGTATAAATTATCCTCTTATTTTTCACCTATTTTAGAACTTCTCTCGAACAGCTGGTATAATCACAAAAGGAATAAACAAAATTATGCTCTATCGAAATATTCTAAGAATTAGTTTGATTGGTTCCAATTCGGAGGGTGAAAAATTTAATTTCGTAAAAGTAATTACCGGATTGATGGAAGAAAGAGTAAGCAACAATTTATTTCAATTATTTTTTCCTTACTGCGCGTATTTGAAGAAAGAAGAGCTTCTCACGCAATTATGAAACCAAACATTATTTTGATTCTAAATATATTAATTATGCTAAATTAGTTTTTAATAAAGAAAAAAACTACCTAAGTTATTTTATTACGTATTGTGACACTAAATTTGAAGATCAACTTTATTTTACTCTATAATTATCTGCAAGGGTTTCATTCTCTAATAAGTCAATTCCAGTATCTCTAAGGAGCGAACGCTCATTGTTGAAAAGAATTTGAACCTCATTAACAGGATTATTAAAATTTGGAAAAAAAATGAGAAAACATAAAATTTTGAAATTTGTTTAGCAATTTAATGGTCTCTAAAACAATATTCTTCTTTGAAACTAAAACCAATACAGGAATGTAATTGTGACGGGCCACAATTCTAGAATTTTTATACTTAATACTTTTATAAACCTCAAAAATAAATTTTCAAGAAAATGGTAGGTATTTAAACTAGAACATAAAAACACGCTTCGCAACATAGTCATACTTAAATAATATATGAAATAATTATCATCATAACTATTATCATAATATTAGGTGGGGAAAAAGAAATCCATTATTTTTTCGGTAGATGGCTGTAGTGTAGATATCTCGTAAAGTATATATCGATCAAACAATTCCAAATTTATGCTCGTTGTCAAGGTAAAATTTCACACTAAAAAAATCATTTTGCTGTTTTTTGTTTGGTCCATTCAGTTGTGAGTTACAGGGTATAAAAAATAGAAGGCAACAAAGAGAAAATTCTGTACATTTTACAGTTTTCTTTGATAAAGGCGAAAATGCAAGCCAGGTGGCTGAATTTGTGAATGGTGTTTATGGTGCCGTTACTGTAACAGCTAATTACTTGCAATTTTGGTTTCGTCTATTCCATTCAGGCATTTTTGATGTTAATGATGCACCTCGCACAGGCAGGCCCGTCGTCGAATATGTCGATAAAATCACAGAAATAATCGAAGTTGACCGGCATATTAGTAGTCTTAGTATCACCCAGGAGCTAAAGATCGACCATAAAACAGCTTTAAATCATTTGCGCAAAGTTGGATTCAAAAAGAAGCTCGATGTTTGGGTGCCACACCAATTAACACCAAAAAACATGATGGATCGAATTTCCATCTGTGAATCCCTGGCCAAACGGAATGAAATTGACCCATTTCTGAATTGGATGGTGACTGGGGATGAGAAATGGGTCACATATGATAATATTGTAATATTGTGTGAAAACAATCGTGGTCAAAGCGTGGTGAAGCAACCCAAACGGTGGCCAAACCAGGACTAAAGGCCAGGAAGGTTCTATTGTGTATTTGGTGGGACTGGAGAGAACTCATTTATTACGATTTGCTTCCGCATGGCCGAACACTAAATTTCGATCTCTACTGTCAACATCTGGATAATTTGAAGCAACCGATTGACCAGAAACGGCCAGAATTGGCCAACAGAAGAGGTGTGTTCCATCAGGATAATGCCAGGCCACAAGCGTCTGTAGTGTATCACCAGAACCTCTGGGAGCTTGTTTGGGAAGTTTTAATGCATCCACCATGTAGTCCGGACCTGGCACCAAGCATTTTCCACCTTTTTCTGGCATTGCAAAACTTCCTGAGTGATAAGAAATTGGGATCAAGAGAAGATTGTGAAAATAGATTACTGGAGTTTTTCACCAATAAAGATCAAGTCTTCTATGAGAGAGGCATTATGAAGCTACCTTTAAAATGGCAAAAAAATATACAACAAAACGGTGCATATTTAACCCAAATCGGACGATCTGTAATATGTTAAATAAACTCTTGAATTTCATGCAAAAATAATGGATTTCTTTTTCCCCAGCCTAATAATAACATTACATAAAATTAATGATTATTTAAAAAGCAAGTTATTGAAATTAAGTTGCAGGTTGTTGTTTTTTTCATTAATTGAAAATATTATAAAACTCATATTTGCTGCATATCTTACTACTATGCTTGGCATTATTTTTATTTTCTTTATTTTTTTATTGTGACTTTTTTTTATGTCATCGATTGTATTTCTTCCATACAGCTCTCCCTCCTTTTCTGAAATTGTAGCAAGTAAGTTGTAATTGAAAGAGCCTGCATTTTCTGATTGTTTTTATACATGTTCTTCATACTTTATAAATTTATACTTTAAGCTGTAGAGAATAGATGACTGGTTAAATCAATTATTCTGAACCTCAGTTGCAGTACACTTTTAACAATTTCAAAATTTGGCGACACGCTAACAAAAAAAAACAAGTTTAAAAGAGTTTAACTTACCTGTAATACACTATGAGAAATAGCTTATGATATTAATTTTCAATGTTAAAATAATATGTATGACAATTACGGCAAAATATTTAATGAGAGAGAGTGAGAGTAAAAAAAAATGATTACGAATTATATTTAGTGCGAATTTAGTGATTTTGATGAATTTTGATCATTTCGTTTATATTTAGTCGTAAAAATGATAATGCCATTGTTATTTCGTTATCTACTTTTAAAAGTCTCAATTTTTTTTTTTTTTTTTTTTTTTTTTTTTTTTTTAATGCTGGAAAAAAATTAAATCCACACAAATAAGACGTAAGAAATTGTAACAGTACTTCTAAAGCTTATTTTGCTATTTTGAAATAATCGCCTCTAATTTTAATCCAAAATGAATTAATTGACTCTTCCAAAAGTTTTGAAATTAAATCTAGATTATTACAGAGCGAAATTATTTTTCCACTTTTTTCAAAGTTAATTCATATTTAGACGTTTTTGTACACAAACAAATTGTGAACCCAATCAATATTTTTTACATCAATGTATCCACGAAGGGATAAGTTAAATACACCACGAATATCCTTAGTTTATTTTTATAAAACGGCCGTATGATTGTGTACCGTATTTTATTTTTTTCACAGCGTACAATTGTTTAAAAAGAAATGTGGCACACAAAAGTGCCATGGCACAGTGGTTGAGAATAACTGTATTAAAGTAAAATGCTACTGGAGAAACTGAGGAAGATGTTACATGCAGAAGATATAAGGCAATATTATACCTCTCTTCCATAGTCATTGAAAATGATGCTCCCCCTCTGAATTTAGAGACATAAAAATACATCTTTATTTTCTTTTTTATTCAATATTTCATATTTAAGTCAAAATTATGCCTTTTTATGAGACTTTATGACTTTGCAATATCTGATAATCAGCGTTGGCTTTTTTTTTTTGTTGTTTTTTTTTTAACATTTAAGAGAAAGGCATCATATTTCGGTGCTATCATCGTATTTTTCGCAGATTGATATAATTATATAAATGTTATAAATATTCATTTCTTTTTCTGTTTCAATGCAATAAAATGTTAATTCTTTTTGTTTTATTAAAATCAAATTTGTCTTTGATTCACTTTGTTTTTTTAGGAAATAAGTAAGCTTAAATGATCACGTTTTTACTGTAATCGTACACAATAGCCCGGTAAGTTCTGATGCCGCTATGCTACACTGTGAGAAATTTCACAGAGGGGGCCTGGTTCGACTTAAGCCCACGTCGTTGCTACACTTGCCCAATGCGACTATCATTGCATATACAAATGTGTGACTCTTATCTAAGAATACTAACCAATTCCATCCCGTGTCCATATTGCTTTAGTCCGACATCGTTGCAGAAGGAATTGTCTATTCCAAGGGTTGGAAACTTACGGTCCGCGTGCCACTTGTGGCAAGCGGTACAATTCTTTGTGGCCCTCTGAAACACTCTACACATTTGTTAAATTTTTGAGTGGATGGAAGTTGATAAATTTGTAGTGAACCTCTCTTGTTTGACAAGTATTTTCAGAATGATCGAGATGTACAGAACTACGGAATTATCTGAAAGATAACTCTAAAGATAAAGTTACAACTCTTTTATAAATCATTGGATGCCATTGCTGGAGAGATTTCATTGGTTGCAGAGAGAAAATTGGGTGTACTCTGCTTTCAGCCTTTGGTCCTACATATCAGAGTAAGAAGGAAAAAAATCTTTTTTTTTTTTGACAAATCTTTCGAGTCCACAAAGAAATAGTTTAACGTCTGTATGCTCAGAATCGTGTTAAGTTAAAAAGTAAAAAATTATACCCCTGATGTTGCAGTATAAAAGTAGAGTGGTGAAAGCACCAGGTTCGATTTAAAATTTTATTTATCTAGAATGAAAAGCTTATATTTAAGGTTGTCTATTTCTTATTTTAATAAATATGTTTACAAAATACATAATGTATGTACGATTTTTTAATTTTGTTTATTTTTGTTGAAGAAATAGTTATATTTTTGTTGTTTATTTTGATGTAAAGAAATATCCCCTTAAATGACTCAAAATTAGAATATAATAAAGCTGTAAATACTGTATTGTTGACCTCCCTTCTCTGCATGCATTTTGGAGGGAATCGAATTGCTTGAAAAATGTTCTTCTGTGTGTCACCTTAAATCATACTGGTAGACTGGTTTGGTACGCCACAGCTATGAGGTTGGCGACCCCTAGTCTATGCCGTAGGGTCAATGGCAGTCATCTTAACGAACATCATGAGTGCAAAAGATTAACGACCAATAGGCAGGGAAAATGGTTCTGGTTCATATGAAAAGTTTTCTGAACATGCTTCTAAACAACGGTAGAAGTGTATAGTGAGGCCACCACCACTTGTTGGTGGGTACGCACTTTGGTTTACGGGTGCTGTGCACCGGCAACCCTAAAAACCTGCTGTTCAAATTCAAAATTCATTCGATATCGTAATTCAAAAATTCATTTCGATTTCGTTTCGTACATTAAAATGGAATAATAAAATCTCTTACCTGTCAGAATGATGAGGCGACTCAAAGGAAACGCAACCACGTGGATGGAGGACACACGTGTTTTTACAAGACAAACAAGACAGACAGGAAAATGTACATTTGAAAACAAGCAACTGCAGCGCCGCTGATATAGAGGTACAATACCTGCAACATTTGTTTGTTCTAACCATCCTATCTGCAGCTGATGTACAGCACACTCGTTGAAGTAGGCGTCAGCTGAAAATTGACTTACACTGTCCAGACACCGAGCTCCTTGTAAATTCTGCCTGATGTACTTGCCGCTATTGGTTGCATCCAGGGTTTCTTTTGTAATACATGTGTCCTCTGAAACAAGAAAAAAATATTTCAGCAGAAATATTTTTATAAAAATATTTATATCATTTCACTAGTTGTAATAACAACATGGATATATAGCCCATTCTCCAGGTTCCATCCTTTATACACTACTCAACCTTTTTCGTAGAGCTGCAAATATAACATCATTTTCAATGCTCGGTGAAATGCAAATACCCTGAAACTTACACAGTTTTATGAACATTCTTTTTTAGTGTTACATATTTAATTTGAATTTTGTTTTAACGGTTTATATTTAAGTTCTCATACATATCGAAAACTAAGCACGGGTATCGATGAATTTATCAAATTTTGCAAAATAAAGTTTTAATTCTGCTATCTTAAATAAAATTTGGTAAACTGCTACTCTTTTATTGTGAGACCATCAAAAAATAAGGTTTCAATTTCTTTCAGTATTTTTGTGTTAGTGATATATGTTTAACTGTCGCTTGGCCCCGCCATTTGTTATTTTTCATTTTTGGTGTGCTTAAATAAGGCAACATTTTAAAAGCTGGCAACAGTTTTCTACCAGAGTATTAGCTATTTAAATTCTGTCATAATCGCACAGTAGGTGTATGAATGAAGAAAAAAGTTGTTAACAATGAGAGAGAGAGAGAGACCGATATTTTAGTTTAGTTCAGCGAAATATTTTTTTTTTTATTCAAGTCCGTATACCTTTAATTTATATGACAAAATTGTCCAATTGCGTTCAAGTATTGATCTAAGAAATCCCTTAAGGTAGAATTCAGTGAGTGGGTTCCAAAAGCCCTCGTGTAGCTGAACAGTGTGACGTTAATATTCGCTCACTCTCTCAGTGAGTAGTTTATACTTAGAAATCACTGTACACTGCTTGACAATTGCTAAGAAACAGTTACGTTTATCGGAGTAATTAAGAATAGAAAATGATTGAAGAAAGGAAACTAAATACATGTTTAATAGGGACGATGTACATTTATTATAGTAGAAAGTGGTACAGATATTGCCGCATCATAGAATCAAAAACTTAAAAATAAAAAAGAGGTTCATTGGATGATTTCCAAACAGCCACAAAAATTTATCTTCAGGTCAAAATGATGCAGACATGTGTACGTTTGTTAGACGTGTATTGACCGAAAACACTAATACAAGTTTTACATCTGTTCCCCATGCTCTTCACTAAACTATCGAGGAGTCCTTGGGGGATATTGTCTTACTACTCTCGCAAGGCTATTTTGGACTTTGACACTGTACGGGGAGGGATAGTTCTTTGTTTGAACCCGTCTGCCAAGAGCATCCCAGGCATATTCAATAAAATTTAGGATGGTATATTAAGCAGGCCATTACATACGGAGGATCTTTTCACTTTGCAGTGTGTCCGATACCTAAACGCTTTTGTGTTGCCACGCATTATCATCCATAAACAGAAAGTCTGGAACTACAACTATCCTAAAAATACGAACATGATCCAGAATAATCACTCTGCAATAACATTGCGATGTAACGCTTCCTCACTCAAAAATGTGAAGCATCGTTCTGCCATTATGCATGATGCCTGCTCACACCATCGCGCCTAGATCGTACCGATCCCGTTCACAAATAAAGTTTTGGGCATAGTGTATTCCACGCACTTTGCACAGTAGTTGGCGATTAGAATCACCTGTCACACTGAAACGAGATTCATCGGAGAACATCACTCTAGATCTATTTTTGTGATTCCAACTAACGTTTTCTTATATCAGCGCAATTTTTTTTTAAGATGGCATGGTTGAAGTAGGATGCAACGAAAAGGCTTTTGTGAATACAAACTAACTTGATTTAAGGTATCCTACTACGTTCGAAACCGTGATAGTAAAAAAGCGCATAAACGGATAATTTTCATGATATTTAGTGTCAATTAGATTAGAATTCATGTATAATGTTGTTTTAAGGACATTTTAACAAAACAAAATTATTTAAATACAATATTTCGGCAAAGAATTAACTTAGAATAACCTTTCTTAAAAATGCTCTCCTTTTGTGAAAAATGCTTCGAATTTAATAATATTTTGCCTGTATATAGCTCAGACTTCTGTACAGAGGCTCAACTATGAATTTTGAAAAATCCAAATTATTTTTTTAGAGTTACAACCATTTGAAATAATTATAGGCGTTTTTTTCTTAAAATTTCTCCCCTCTGTTGTCGTAAAACATGGATAATCCCAATTCTAAGTTATATATTTCAAAAATTCTAGTTGAGCCTTTGTGCAGAGGTCTGAGATATATACAGGCAAAATATTATTATATAAGAAGCATTTTTCTCAAAAGAAGAATATTTTGAAAATGTGTCACTCTATGTTCATTTTTTGTCAAAATATTGTACTTAAATAATTTTTTATTGTATTACTGTTCTTAAAATAATTTATACATTTTCTAATCTAAGTGACACTAAATATCATAAATATTATCTGTTTATACGCTTTTGCAAAATAACGGTTCCGAACGTATTCGGATACCTTAATTGCCGAGAGATGGTTCTTTTTAATAATGCTTACCGGTAACGGTTGCAAAGTTTACAGCAATCTGAACAGGAGTGAAATTTCTGTTCCTCTTTTTCTCTCGAGGGCTACACTGCTATCCTCTAAAGGTGTGTATTTTCTACCATGTCCCTCGGCATGCTTTTGTAAAGCATTTGCATATTCAGTGGTCTTCTTTAATCGCGAGATGATACTCTTTGATACACTCATTGCAGCAGCTGCAGTGGTAACACTTTGACCTTCTCCCAGTCGTCTAACTGCTCGTTTACGATCGAAGTCACTCAAATGATGTCTGTCTGACATTTTGCTCTTAATTATTGCAAGAACCAAACTGAATTTTAGAGAAAAAATTTTTTACAATATCCAGCACTAATTTTCTCAAACATCAAAGAGCATGAATTTCCGTATGAATCATGCGCTTGTGTATGCACTGTCTTTTATACAGATAACAATTCCTGGTCTACCCCGCCCTTTGAACTTGAATTTACTTTTATTGGTCAGCTGTCTGAGACGCAAATTTGCATAAAGCACTTGTTTCTTAGCAATTTTCAAGCAGTGTATTTCGTAAAAATAAATTCAAAATGTGGACATTTGTGTCTTAAAATTTTGATCTAAAAGCCTTCGTATAAATTTCACGGGATGAACTTCTATCGGAATTCTATAGCTCTATAGACTCTTAATTCAATTAGTATTAGAAAACATAGTAAGTTAAGTTACAAAATTCTTAACTAAACTTAATTCTTTTAGTTTTTATGTACATTTCTAATTCTCACATGCAAATTTAAATCATAGCAAAGTATTTTCTTTTTTAAAAAATTTAAACGATGACATGCTTATTTATTTGCTGAGTTATTGTACTTCACAACTTTGAATGAAAACTTCAAATGGAGAATATATTATAATGCACCACTCAAAATAATGAAAATTCTCTAAAACCCAACAAATTTCCAAATGGTATAGAATTAAAATGGAAAATCATAATACTCGTCCATCATCGGAGAGTAAATAATGCTGAGTGAAATGTGACAGCAGGCATATGGCGGCAGAGAAAATTTAAAAAAATTGCACGCACTTTTCAGCTTTCACCAGGAAATCCCATATAACTGAAAGCAGAATTTCTTTTAAGAAGGGAAGCATTAACTAATGATTCTTGTGCTGAAATAATGAATAAGTACCTTTTATTTCACAATCTAAAAGCACGAGGCGTAATCCAAGGTGGAATTTAAAAAAGCAAGAAAGAACAAACGAATAAACATCAATGTTGTTTGTTGGAGCAATGGAAGAGTCGTGCGAGCCCCAAGGGCTTCGAATACGAATGACATTGAATATTTTACCCTAGTTTCATTAAAGTCACCGTTCCACCCACAAAGTGCAATTCAAAGTACTTGTTATGAGTCGAATCCGTTCAAGAAAACAAATTACCTTCCTCCGCATGTAATTTAGGTACCGAGTTGCTCTTTTATTCCAGAGGGGAAGGCCCCAACGTCTTTAGTTCTATCTTCGAAATGTTGGAAAGCGATTTCATAGAATATTCATGGTAGTTATTGAACCGGTTGAGAGTTGTATCTTTTTTTAAAGTATTACGAAATACATGCCTCTTTTTGAAATTTCTCCATTTAATGTGTAGGGTTAAGTAAAAACCAAACTAGTAATTTGTAATTTCGATTTTGGTAATGTTAGAGGAAAATATTTCAGAGCAAAAGGCATGGTATTCAAAACGATTGTATGCATATAAGGATGTTCTACAGTAGACTTTATTTTTATGAATATTATTGTGATCCTTTACATTTAAATCTCTGTTTTAAACATTGGAAGATAATTCAGCGCAATGACATATGTTATTATTTTAAAACAACATTAATCAAAACACTTTATTAAGAATACACGTTAAAATTGTAAGTTTTTTAAAATCAATACCAGATTTGTCTTGGTGTTCAATAATATTTGCTCCTGTTGATAGAGCGTTTCATAAATACGTGACATAAGGGGATGAAGTTAATCTCATTAAAAATCATTTCAACTCTTTTATTTAAATAGATAGACACACAAGAAGCTTGAAGTAAATTTAATAGCCAAACAGTTGAAATAGGAAATGGGAAAATTCCAATAGTAGGAATGAAACAATAATAGAATAAATAATTTTATCCATCTTTTCTAAAATCTTAGAGTCTTCAAAGATAAATTAAAATTGATATAGATATGTTTCACAACAATTCCTTCTAGTAAAGAAGACAACAATAAATATATATAAATCAATTATTCTATTTCTTTTAAGAAATTTGTTATATATAAATAGAGGATATACAATTCACTTTTGTGCACAATCTTAAACTTGAGCTTCGTGAAGGAAGCAGCAGTGATAGAAAACACAAGGTATTCACATTACAAACACAAGTAGAAGCAAATCCCTCCCAGTTCTCCAACTAATATATAAAAAACAAAAAAAAACAGTAATTTAATATGCATATTACGTACAAAACGGTTATGAAATAATTACTTTTTAAATAGTTCTTTAACAGAGCTTCGTGTGGCCGCGGTAGCCGAGTGGTATAGGTATCGGATCGTGGCTTGCCTTGTCACGCGAGTTTGAGCGCAGTACCACTAAAGACCCGCCTTGTAGAGCAGCGATGCACGTTAAATCTGTCGAGAGCTGAAACGTCCTCCCGTTGGTGTGGTGTGGTAGTTAGGAGAGGGGGGTGCCAGCTCAGGTGTCGTCCACGTCACTTGATCATGGTTCAAAATTACGTGGTCCGTCGCCAAAAAGCCCTCGTGTAGCTGAACAGTGCTACGTTAATATTCAATCAATCAATTAACAGAGCTTCGCATCATGACTTCACGAGACATGGTGTCCACGTTATTTTATCAGAAAATTGTGTTAAATACACACAGACAAGGTCGGTAAGCACAGTTTTGTTGAGAATTGCAACGTTAATACATTAAATACGGAAACATTATCGCAAAAAATGCATTTGTTGAAGACTTTGTATTGGGTATAAGGGAAAGTCCTGTCATTTTTTTTTTTGAAGAAAATACGCGATTTTGTTTCACTTTTATTTAAAATTTAATATAAAGTATAATTTCTTTTGTTAGTTACAACTGTCTGCCAACATTCTGGCAGCTTATTTAACCCCCTGGAAAAAAGTCATTCGTTTGGAGACTCCCTCATAATTTATATATTTATTTCCAGCAAGAAAGTTTTTTTTGCAGAGACCTGAACAGATTATTGTCAGAGGGTGCAATGTGAGGGGTATATACTATCTGAGGTAAAGTTTCCCAACTCAATTCAGTAATTTTTAGGAGGTGTTTTTGCGCCGCACAGTGGGCAGTTTTCCCAATATGGCGCACGGAAAGTCCAAAAATGAAATTGTGCGAAATAAAACAACAATCCACAATTTATGGTCCTCTTGAGTTCTCTAGTCATGTGGTAAACAGTTTTTGTCAGTACGCGAATAAAAATCGTCAACAATTATTGGTTTAGATCGGGTTTGTTCTTGCTACAAAAACACTTGCAAGAGCCTCCTTTTCAGTCGCAAGTTCTATCATTTCGTCTAAAAAGGATTTTCCAGATTTTTGTACGCTTTTTTAATAGATACCATACGTAAGTAATTTCTTGATTTGAATTTCAAATTAGGTACAAATTCGATTAAAAATTGTAAAATCATAACATTTAGCACAGCATGTAACTCCTACTAAAGTATGTCATTTTTTTTGTGTGTGTGTTTAATGAACAAGAACTTTTGGGATTGACGCGGAATATAAGCACAGTAACACTTAAGTCACATAGAGTAGATATATACTTTAATTTAATACCAAATTTATCTGCTACTTCCAAAGTTATGATTTTTTTTCTAGCGTTGGCCGATGGTATTACTCGGCGTGCCTTATTCAATGTGAGGAAGGAAGAGCAAGATACTAGCGCAAAATTAATGTTGTTTTGAGTTTAGTTAGGACTACAATGGACCTTGATAAATATGAGGACCAGTCACAATTAAAATTTACAAAAATTCTCTCGTTTGTAAAGGAAAAACGGATGAGGTGACATAGAAATGAAAAGTTTTTCTCCATGTCGAATGATGCGTGGTTGTCGGGGGAGTAAGATTTATATTATATTTTATTATTTTTAAGGAAAATAATAGCTAATATTTTAGTGTGGTACTTTATGTTTACTTAAGCTTATAATAATTATTTTTTTTAAGAATTATAAACTTTAAAATGATTTTTCTCAGTTTGTGTTTTTTCGCATTCGAAATACTACTTCTTCCACAATTATTTACCAATCACTTCCATTTTTCCACTGTGTCTTATATGTAATGCATGTAACAAAATGAGGTATCCATTTTTCTGTAAATGGAATACTTCTTTTTTTTAAAAATTGAAGTGTGGGAAATATTAAGCTATTGGTTGAATTTTAGAATAAATATTTATATATCAATATTTTATTATTATTTTTCTCCAGAACTAATTAAGGTATTGTAAAATCGATCCCTAAAGTTATTTAAAACATCTTCAGAAATATTACAAAAATTTCATGTCAAAAAATTAATTAACACAAAAAGAATAGAATTTTAAAAGTTTCCAAATTTTTTTAAAAGAAATTAAATGAGTACAATTGTGTGAATAACATGTGCAAAATCTTATCTCGTATCATTTTCTTAAATAAACATTTTATGAAATGCTAAAATGTAATTTTTAAATACATAAATAAAGGGTGCTGAGTCCTTTTAAGCACTACATATTATCCTTTATTGTATATGTACAATGTCATGTTTGATTGTATTTGTTTAATCTTTAGCAATTATTAAATTTAATTTTTTTAACTTGCCACACTATTTCTTGTATATATTCTCCCACGTGTCAATTACTGATTCTGTTAATATCCTTAGATCCTTGTTTAAAATCTAGTTCCCCTTAGCAATCATTTATTCTTGATCAAATTCAAACTGGATATAAATTAATTAAGAGCCTATTAATTTTATTTATTAGTAAAAAACAGAAAATAATATACCCAATTTACATTAATTACTATGATTTTTGATCGTTATATATAATTATGAAGACTTTAAAGCCATAAAATCATTTCCGTGTGCCAGATTGGGAAAATTGCCCACTGTGTGCAGTGTAGTTTAGCGTTGTTGTGAGAAAGAATTGCGACATAGCCTTTCTATGATGACTATGTCTTTCCGGATCCGCGTAAGCTAGAGGTGTGGGATTATCAAAATGATGAGACATATTGGTTCTTAATACAACTTTTATTAAGAATAACTTATATTACTTAATTCTAATTGACAACTTTCTTTAAAGTGAGAGTTAACACCCAATTAAACCTTGTATTCAAGTCAGATCACGCAACTAGATCATTTATCTTAATTATAATAAATAAACCGATTCATCTAACTTCCTATACAAAATATTACCTTTTGCAGATCTCCTTCCTTCAGTGATTGAGTGATATCTATAATGTAACTGAATATGCGAGGTTTCCAACTTCTTTATAATGAACGAATCTTTCTTCCAAAACTATAGGACGTCTAACTCTTGATCAGAATGATTCCACACTAAGTTATCTCTAAACTTGCCGCCCTTCTTATCATCAAAGCTTCTATCCTTTTAAAGTGTATCTCATTTACCTATTCTATTCGTCTGTCTTCTTGGTATTGGGTTGGAAAGGTTTTGCCATTAATCGTGGCCGTCAAAGAACATAGGAGTTATGTTAGCAGAAGGACGCGAGAGATGTCACAGAATCATACCCTTTCTCTTAACCAAAGATGAACGTTTATGTTGAACTTCTTTTTTCAAAACATGCAGTTACAAACAGGAAGGACCATTTCATTTTCTTTCAGCAACTCGAAGAACCCTATACCCACGACATACCTTCTTCTGAAGCATTCCAGCTTTGAAAGTGGATGGTAGTGTCTCACCTTTGTAAACATATTTGTACACTATCCACTTTTCATCTCCAGTCATCAAGTGGATCAAAAACGGTTCCCTTTTGTGACGAGCAACATTTGAGGAACAGATTGAAATTTTGCAGATTAAGTTTTGTTTGCCCAATACATGTGACACTCAAACAGTGATCGGACACGTAACCAAGCCTTTTAATGGAATCCAAAGCAGTAGTCTGATGAATTCCCAGCTTGAAAGCCACTTCTGTGGAAGTTAATGTGGAATTTGTCCTGTCCGTCACTTCGACATGTGTCATTCACTTCGTCACTGATATATGAGGGCCTTCCTGATCTGAATTCCTCTTTCAAAGAAAAACCACCCAAGCGAAATTTCACCAGCCATCTTTGGTATGTTCGAGATGTTACTGATTCCTCTCCAAACACGTCATACAAGTTGAGTCTTGTATCCATCACGTTATTCCCTTCTTGGAACTCAAACAACACACAATGTCTTAAGTTCAATCTTTCTTCAATCATGCTGACCATTTAACAAAATTTATAAAAAATTTGATTAAAATTTGAAAACAAAATTGTATAAATTATCAATAATATACTAATCTAATTGTTTAAGCCGGTTTCAGTCGGATCCGAATTCATGCTAAGAATTGGCAATGCATAAAGGTGTAAGTGTTCAAAAGCGACAGAACTTTCCTTTATACCCAGTTATAAAGTCACATCCTTTATGAAACTTAATAGAAAAATTATTTCACTTCTCTATCATAATCAAGCACAACATATAGTAACAAACATACCTATCTGATAGGAAGACTTCCTTTCATAAAAGTACTTGTTCACTCACTATTCAATTTGGCGGCAACTATAGATAATTTTAAATCACAAGCCGCATTATAGAGATATGAGAGCAGGGAAGTCGAACAAACATATTTTAGTAGCTCAACTTGACGTTATGTATTCTGCGATTTATGAATTTAAAGTAAAAATATTTATTGGCACATTATATATCTAAATGCCTCATTTTGATAATGAGAAACACACAAACGCTAAAATTGGATTGGAGATATACTCCAAACATGTCTGTGGCCTAAGTAGCCTAGTAGCCATGGTCACGAAATGCGTTGTCAAGTCTTGGATTTGAGTCCACTGAAGAGGCCGTGCAGAGGAACGTTAAATCTTTCGAAGTTCAAAGTCTTCAGATAAGGATAATGCGTAAGTTTGGAGAGTGAGTTTATGGCTCAGGTGTCATCTTTACTTGACCGAGGCTAAAAATTGTGAGTTACGTCCTCAAATAGCTTTGGTGCAGCTTGAAGAAGGTGATGTAATAAATACTTAATTATATCATACACTACTCTGTATGAGCTTAGGTCTCTCGTATTTCAGAAGATTTCTGATTATTTTTTAAGTTATTGCAAACAATGCCATCAACACAGCTCTTGATGATTACGATGGAGTACAGTTGAGATTTGGAAATCAGGTAAGTTCCAATGGAAGGTAGCAAGATGGCTGCTTTTCAGAATATGCAACCAAATCCTAGAGAATAGAATAAAATATCCAGAAGACCAGTTACTTGGCTTTGATTTCAAGTCGAAACAAGGTAAATGACAGCTACTCAACTTGCAAATGAGCTCAATACTTCTTCTAATACCACAGTTTCAGAGGTATACCGTTTACCCTATACTTAACGAGGCATTCTCAAAAAACGAATAATCTGCCTCTCACTCACTTCAGTTCACAGATGAGCTCACTTGACATGTGTGCTGCAGACAACATCATTCTCTTGCAAGAGAACACTGAATATGTGCTCACTTCATTCAGTCTTAAAACCTATTCTCTCCATTTTCATACATAGGAAGAATCGTCCTTTCAAAATCTTGGAAGTGGACCATTATAGAGATGAGGATGCTATGTTCTGCATCGGTGTGGCATTCGATGGCTTGCAGTACTTCAAGATATCAGGATGAGATTTTACAGTGCTTTATGAGAATTTTAGAGGAAACCATGACACACCCAGCTCATTTTTATCGACAATAATACTCATCTTCACTGGGCTTGATGAATACCTCAAGACCAAAGATATTCAGAGGTGGGTCCACTAGCTCTCCAAAGCATTTCTTAAAGCGTGTGTAGGATGCTTTTGGAAGATAGATTACAGGTCATCATCCCCTCCCATAATACTTCTTGCATTAAGAAGTGCCTAGGTAGAAGAAAGAGCTTTATTGTTTTAAGACATCCTAAACAGCACAAGCGATCGTTGGGAAATCTGCATTGTGTTCAAGGGTGATCATATCTCTTTTAAAATTTTCCAAAACCGTCATCTTGCAGAATCCTCTTGGGACTACCATAGCTTCAGCAGAGTAAATCATGCTCGTTAGAGCAAGTGCCATTAATTACTTATCATCATTTTTTAATTAATGCTTTTGAGTGTTTTATATGAAATTTTACTTCATTTAGTTAAGTAGTTTTTGAAGTATTCGATTTGTAGTTATAAGATTTAGTAGTCAGGAAATGTATTTGCTCCTTAACTTTGGGCCCAATACTGTATTAAGAGACGGAAATCAGCATTTATCTGTTTATTATGTAGTCTTATTTGAAGCAAAACATTAAAAAAGAAATAATAATTATGCATACTCTTTTATATAAAACTACAAAGAAACATACAAGTAATACTCATATCGCATAGAAAATTTTTCTTGAAAGTAAGACAAAAAGGGATTAAAAAATAATAACCTTTCTAATTTATTGTAATAAAACGCTTCTGCTTGAGAAATGTAACCTTGAATTCAGGTAACAATTTTCTAAAAAAGTCATAAATAATTTTTCTCTAAGATCTGACCTCAAACAAAAATTATATTTTTAACAAAGGATGCTTGATATTGGAATAAAATACTTGATAGATGAGAAGTTTCGTTATTTTCTTATGGCATTTCATTGCTAAAATTATATTTTAAACCAATCGTTCTGTATCTATATTAAATTGTTTATATTTTCGAATTACCAAATTCTTTTTCAGAGCTTTATCCAGTTCTCTCCTAAACTCGGTAAAAATCGTGATTATCGTTTCAATGACTCAATGAAATTAAAAATATGGAGGATGTGTGAAAACTATTTTTAAAAAACACAGTTTTTATGACTTTCCTTTTGCTTTAGTTATAAAAATGGATGTAAAATTTTTGGGAAAAATATAAATGTAGCTATATTTTGAAACTAACAAAAAAAACGTTGAATAGCTGATTATTTAGTTACAAATATGAAAGAAATAGTAAATAAAGTTGAACTTTTATACATTGTCCCAATCATCACTAGTATTAAAAAAAGATTACAATTTCCCTTTTTTTATTGCAGAAAGAGAGCAAAATCCAGTATAAGAAGAAGAAAAATCAAAATAACTAAAATAAAATAACTAATAAATTGAAACTTAAAAAGCAATTGTTTAAATTTATTTTTCTAAAGCCGTTAGAATACTTTAAAAGAGCATAATTGTATAATTTTTTTTAAAAAATCTAAATCTCAAGTAACCAAAATAAGAAAGAGCTTTTTCAGAGCCAACCTTTGCACAAAGCAAACATTTAAAACAGAATTATTTTCTTAAGAGCTCTAAATTACCTCTTGTTATTTGTCCAAACACTTTTAGCATAATTACTTAACTAACCAAACACGTTATTCTTTTGTTTATTTATTTGCGTTAAACTGGTTATTTCGTTTCTTTAATAATACATTCTCTGCAATGTTAACTCATTCATTCTAAGCAGCTTAATTTTTCAGTCTAGACTTTTCATGCGGACTCTTTGAGATAAGAGATATAACATAGCTTTTAAAACTGTTTGTCTGAAGCAAACACACAGTTACAAATGTTTTATAATACAATGACATTCTATCATTTTATTTAAATTATTCTATTACATAAGTATATTGTATACTTTATTATTATATATTTGTTCTGTTTTATCAATTCATTCCCAAAGCCCTCGTTTCTTCAGAAGTTATTGAAGAAAATATTCAGAAAAAAAAAACTGAGGAAGACTGCATATTTTTAAGTAGTGGTGACTAAAATTGGGGACATATTTGGTAATTTGTTTTTTTTTTTTAAAAAAATTGTACACTCTTACAGAAAAAGTTACGTTCCACAAAATGCAAAGTCATGTATATTATTTCAAAAAAATTTAATAGTATATAAATTCAATACAAAAAACAAACTTCAAATACATACAATAAAAAAATTAAGCATCAATTTAACTGATGACCGCAGTGCGTTATCAGTGTTTAGTACGGTAGCCTTTATCATTATTACACCTTCACACATCGATATTTCATTAAGCTGGCGATTATTTTAAGCACTTCCTTTGTTATTACATGACGCCAGGAAACAATTTTAACATCAAATATTTCGATAAAATTGAGTTCAGGAATGTTTACTGGCCAAGAAAACAATAACATTAAATCACGAAGCAATGATATAAAAAAATAGTAGATTGGACACCTAGAGAAAGATGAAAGAGTGTTTTGTTACAAAGTTGGGTCTTTCCTGTGCTGTAAGACAGGTGAGTGGTTTAGTGACTACATCTGGAGACCGAAAGCTTTGCTTACGAAAGCAGGAAACAAATTCAGTAAAAAACAAGCAGGAAAAGGCCGAATTAGGTACACCACATGTGTTTATGACAAAGTATAAAATGCCCATGTTTCTAAGATAGGAGAACGACATGTACGGCCATTAAAAGTTACCTAAGTAGTGCTGGTATTTCTTTCAGTTCAAAAGCATTTAGGAGAAGATTAACAGATATTAGACTAAGAGGTAGAATTCAAGGAAAAAATACATCACAGTTTAGAGCAGGGCAAAAAAAGACTGCAATAGACAAAGGAATATTTTAATTGACAGATGATCATTAGTTTCTAGTTATATGGGATGATGAATTTAAGATATCGTTATTCGATAATGAAGAGTGAAAATAACACGAGGCCTTTTGGCGACGGACCACGTAATTTTGAACCATGGTCAAGTGACGTGGACGACACCTGAGCTGGACACGTTTAGGATGGGCCAAAAAGTACCGATCCTGGACTGTTAACGAAGGTGATTTTCAGTGATAAAATGCATTGATTTGTGCAGGGATGCAAATTAAGAGCAGGTAGACGAAGAGAAGATGAAACTCTACCACCAGATTATACCCAACAGAATGTAAAACGCCCTTCTAAACAACTGTTTTGGGGTTTTTTCATATCACATGGCACTAGAAGCTTATTTCCTTTTAAAGCCAAGAGGAATTCTGTTAAATAC
>BMAV01001511.1:19947-113085 GCA_019973955.1 Trichonephila inaurata madagascariensis
ATTTTCTGAAATGTTATTGGGTGTGAATTTGGTATTTTATTTAACGTACCTTATTTTCTAATTTTATATTCTGTAGATTTAATAACTGTTTTCTTTTATATTGAAACTTGAAGTGTTTGAGGCGGGAGTATATGATAAAGCATAAAATTTAATATGTTTACACATCTTTAACTAGTAACTTTCTCCCCATCCCGGAGTGAGGTCACAACTGACATTCCTGTCACCCTTACGATGTCCGGTTTCATCTATCCAAAAGGGGACAAGGGTAATAAAAGGTTTGGGTAGATAGAGAGCCACGGTAGATGCTTTATTTTAGACTTGAGTGTTGTTATTATAAATTAAAACAAAAGCTTGTGATCCCCACCATTAGTAGACTATTTTTCGAAGAAATTGACGAATAAGACTAATCCTTCTCTTTCATTTCATTCTTTTGAAATAATAACAAGTAATTGCGTCCTTAATTTCGAATTATTTTGAATTTTTTAAGACTTAAAATAATATATATATATACATAAAGAGAGAGAGGACTACATTGGAGAGAGAGGCGGTATTTTCCATTTTTGTCTGGGGCGGCAAAACTGCCAGAGCCAGCCCTGGTGAAGCACAGATGCCACACGTCTTCGAATGTCTAGTATGCCTGCAAAACGTGTGCCCTTCAGGAGTCTCTTGAGGCGAGGAAACAAAAAGAAGTCTACAGGCGCCAGGTCAGGTGAGTATGGTGGATGTGCTATGACATTTACACGGCGCTGGTTCAAGAACTTATGTACAGGGATTGCAGTATGGGGGAGGCGTTGTCATTTAATAGACTTCACTTACCAGTCCTGTACAACTGTGGATGAACACATTAGATGCGCAGCAGTAACCTCTCCAAAAGAGCTCTCTAGAATTCGTCGTTGACAGTTTGCCCTTCTGAGACAAATTCCTGATGAATACTGCAGTTGCTGTTAAAAAACACAGAGTCAAAAGTGTCTTAATCCTGAACTTCTGTAGGGACCCTTTTCGGGGCCACAGGGAAGCTTGTGAGGACCATTCCATAGTTTGCCTCTTCGACTCTGGATCATTTTGGTTTCACTAGTTTGATCGTATTGTTAAATGCATGGTATTGGTAAGCACCAGTATATGCATATTAGAAAACAAATTTTCTTTTTACAGCGTCTGTTCTGTACAGGTGCACCAACATTATATGGGTTTCTGTGACCGTTTTTCTCAAATTATAACAAAACTTCTTGTTAATCCATAGCTTTCTTTAAATTTGACGTGAGTTTTCGCACACATGCCGTTTGACTGCTACGTGGCATCTCTCCACTGGTCCCCTCCCTCTGCATGCACCTGACCTCATTTCTCAATTACTTTGCTCTTGAGATATCTATCCATTCACGAACTTTTTAAAAACACCTTTCATATATTTTAGATCTTGCCATACATTTTAAAATATCTTTTTGCTCATTATGTTTACAATTTGAAAAAATGAAAATTTATTTTGAAGGTCTTATTTATTTGAAATAAGAATTTATAGTTGAAGGGTAGACTGGTAATTTACACTAATAAATTTGATCCATAACTGCAAACAAATGTCAGTGAAAAGCTGTATAAATATAGCTCTCATTAAAATCTCTCATTATTATAATATTTAATTACCTATGTATATCACTTATTATACAAGTTTTTAGGATAAATATCATATTATTAATTACAAATAAAATGTACTATTTCATAACGTATGTCAGTTATTGTGTTTTTTAATTGGTTTGTATGATAAGCTTACATTGTGTTAATTGTAAAACGTAATCAAAATATGCTGTGGCAGGCCGGATTGACAAAAGTTCACCATCCGTAAACTGGATATCACTGATCTACACAATAATGATTTCTATTGAAGCTTTATATTGACATTATATGAAACGAAGTACATGGATGCCAATAGAATAAATTCATGATGGTCACATGATAACGGCAATCACGTGTTTCCCATTGATTAAAATTTGACCTACTAAGTTGTTGTCTACTTGTAAAGTTTAGATAACATTTAAAATTTGATGATTGGGTAAAGAGTTCACGTGCTAAAATCCCTCAAACAGTTTTCAAAATTTAAAAAAAAAATACATTATACGAATACTCTTAAATTAAGTGCATTTTATTTAACTACGTGCATTATTATATAGTTGACAAATATGTCCTTTCTAAAAGAAAGTTCCTGCAAAAAGCAAAAGTTGGCAACGGTGAAGCACATGAACTAATTGGCTGGAAACGCGTGATTATATTTATGATATAATTATGACGTCTTCATTAATTCATGAACGGATTGGCCGAAAACACGTCGCTCAGTTATCATGTGACTATGACGTCACATGAATTTAGTCCATTCAGCGCGTACGACAAACAGGAAATTTGGGTTGCCAACTTGGCGAGTTATTAATAGAGTTGGCGATTGTTGCGATAACACGTAAGTACCGATTTATACTATATTCGAGTAAGCTAAAGAACCGTTTTTCAAAATATTTTTCCTTGAATTATCGATTTGAGCACACGCATAACCCGATATTATTACCACTGTAAGAGAAATAAGCGACTATTTCAGAAAAATACTCAAATATAAATTTTAATTTGGATGGGTAATTGACCTCATGTTTCTGAACTACAGGTGACAAGTATAACACCAGAGCTGGTTCCTCACTTCTATGTTAGGCAGCGTAGAAACAGGAAGATCAATTCCATTCATCAGGCAGCATTCAAATACTATATTCGAAACGAAGGGTTTTTGATGAAATCATGATTCGATTAGAAACCTTTTAGTCGTGACAATTGGACTTCCTCAACGAAAATATCAGTTGTAATGCAAAGAAATAAATTAAAAAATTACCTTGAAAAAAAATGTAAATTTCTAATCCAATTGATATTTAGTGAAGTAACAAGTATAAAACATTAAATTGTTAGTGAAATTATGAAATCCATGTATGAAATTGAAACTTTTTAGTACAACTTAGTATTTCAAATCAGGTCATTTATTTGAAGAAAATTCCTTTTTATAATACTCAATTATTTAATGTTTTAAAATCACCTATTTTCTGTTGCGTTTCCTTGCTTATATATTAGAAAATTGCATTTCAAGACAGGTTTCTGTATTATACGTCTAGGTATAAAATCAGCATTTCGAGGAATAATTATATATATTTAGTTTTCCCAATTTTTCTTTTATATTAAAGGATATATTTTAAAACATTTTTTTCATTTCTTTTAAAGGGCCGTGACCTAGTGGGCGAGGGAATCGAGGACTTAGTGTTCTCAAGTGGTGTTGTATGGAAGTTAGAAGAATACAATCAGAGAGTACCAAATGAAGTGCCTTCATCTGACCGTATATAAATCAAAAATTTTGTTGCCGAAAGAATATCATTTTGTCTCTCGCTCTCTCTTGTCTTGCTTTGTCATTCAATAGTTTTCTAAATTCTATCGCTAAAGTTCTTTTGATGAATCCAAGAAGTAACATAATTAACAGCCTCTTTCTCTCTCCTAATTCAGCTTCAGACATAATCTCTCTCGGCATAACGTGGTTAACTCTTTCGTGTAGTAAATATTATTATCGAAGGATTCAACGATTAAAAAAGTTCCCGTGATAATTTTCCTTGACATTCAGAAGACCTTTGACCTTCTAAGGTACAATGGTATATTTTTCAAAATGGATCCTTTTAAACACTCTTCTCTCTCTCTTTTTATTACACACCTAATCGATATTATCTGAAAATAAATCATTCAAAGTAAATGCGAACATTCGTACTTAAAGGAATTCCTAGCAGATATGACTTCTCAAGAAAGTTTTATACGATGATCTCTCAACAATAGCACTTACCTGTTCTCAGATGCTACTATACAATATTTATTGGAGCCTATATTTCCGTTAAAATCTGACAAAACCTATAGAATTATTTGAAAACAAACTTGAAAATAAGCTGTCTGTATGGCGAATTGCCATCGATACCACCAAAACCAAATTTTGTTCTTAGAAAAGATTATGCCTTCCCTCCCTCACGTCAGAAGTGTTTTAACAACACAGTCATTGGTACATTGACGACAAATACCTCAGAATCATCTCGTGTATCAAACTTATATTTCGAAGACGCATAAAATCCGGCGTATAACACTCACCTATACTTTCAAGCTACAATTTTTCATTTTTAGGCAGTGCCGGTTTATCCATTGGGTTCTTGGGCCGGGCGCCCAAGGGACTTAAGGGGTCCGGATAAGCTGAACTTATGCAGATTTTCTGGTTATAAATTTCGATCCTCCAGTGCAAGGGGGCCCGAATATTTCTCCGCCCAGGACCCGAAATGAGCTTAAACCGGTACTGTTTTTAGGTATATTCGCCGTATAACGCGAACCTTTTTTTACGAAGAAACCTCAAATGTACGTGCGCATTGTTCTTATGTTTTGAAGTCAATTATTCGAGGTATTATTCTATGCTTTAGAAAAAAACAGCATATTTTTCTAGTGCTACAATCCCTTATAATTTCATAAGGAATTTCATTTGTTATAAATAAACATTATTCCGATATATATAGCAATGTAATTTTTTTCAATACTCATTTTTTTTTATTTTTAAAGCTCTTATGTTTATATCCGGGGTATAACGTGCACCCGTAAATTTCGATTTTATTTTTTGTGTTAAAAGTGTGCGTTATACGCCGGATCTTACAGTACATTCGTGCTCGGTATGCTTGCATTCATACGGTAAAGCTCTCATGTTTATATCCGGCGTATAACGCGCACCCGTAAATTTCGATTTTATTTTTTGTGTTAAAAGTGTGCGTTATACGCCGGATCTTACAGTACATTCGTTCTCGGTATGCATGCATATGGTAAAGCTCTCATGTTTATATTCGGCGTATAACGCGCACCCGTAAATTTCGATTTTATTTTCTGTGTTAAAAGTGTGCGTTATACGCCGGATCTTACAGTACATTCGTGCTCGGTATGAATGCATTCATACAGAATTCATGCATTCATACGGAAAAGCTCTAATGTTTATATCTGGGGTATAACGCACACCCGTAAATTTCGATTTTTTTTTTGTGCTAAAAGTGTGCTTTATACGCCGGACCTTACAGTACATTCATGCTCGGTATGCATGCATTCATACGGTAAAGCTCTCATGTTTATATCTGGGGTATAACGCGCGCCCGTAAATTTCGATTTTATTTTTTTGTGTTAAAAGTGTGCGATATACGCCGGATCTTACAGTACATTCGTGCTCGGTACGCATGCATTCATACAGTATTCATGCATTCATACGGTAAAGCTCTCATGTTTATATCCGGGGTATAAAGTGCACCCATAAATTTTTTGTGTTAAAGTGTGCGTCATACAATGGATCTTACGGTACATTATAATCAAATGCTGCTCTTATACTTACATAGCGTTGAAGCTCAAGTTAGCAGTTTTATTTCGGAAGGTTGTGGCATATTGAAATGTCAATTAAAAATCATAAACCCTTTCCTGCTTAGTATAAAATTACCCTCAATATACATAGATCATAGAGAGATATTTGAAAAAAAAAAGCATAGATTATATATTTAGATATTACAGTTATTACAATCGCCAAAAGAAAAATTTCTCCTTATATCTCTTTACTTAATACATAATCATTTAGATAATAGTCAAATTAAGTATTTGGTACGAATTTACTTACGCAAAAAATAGTCAAGGAGTCTGGTGTATTTACCATTAAGATAATTTTTATACGCATATTTCAAAATAGTTAAATTTGTCTAAGATCAAGGAATGAAAATTTCTGTTATTTAGCTAAAAGGAAAAATACTTTTTTGCACTATATTTGCATTTTTATTTATAAAATATTTCAAATACATTTGCATACATTTCACACAGAATATTTCTTAACTGACTGCAAAATACCTGCTGATGTGCAGTCCCGGCATTTTATTCACGTTGTAAGAAGTTTGTGCCTTATTAGGCTGAAAGATGCCTGCTAATGGGCAGTTCCGGCATTTCTTTCATGATGAGTTTTTGTATTACATGACCACTAAATGCCTGCTGATATGTAGTCCCGACATTATGGTGGCCGCGGTAGCCGAGTGGTATAGGTATCGGATCGTATCTTGCCTTGTCACGAGTTCGAGACCAGTACCACTAAAGACCCGCCGTGTAGGGCAGCGATGCACGTTAAATCTGTCGAGAGCTGAAACGTCCTCCCGCTGGTGTGGTAGTTAGGAGAGGGTGGTGTCGTCCACGTCACTTGACCATGGTTCAAAATTACGTGGTCCGTCGCCAAAAGCACTCGTGTAGCTGAACAGTGTGACGTTAATATTCAATCAATCAATCAAACCCGACATTATGGTTATGAATTCTTGTAAATAGTTTTTGCCTTATTAGGCTGAAAGAGATGCCTGCTGAGGAGCAGTCCCGACATTTCTTTCATGATGAATTTTTGTATAACATGGCCACTAAATGCCTGCTGATGTGCAGTCCCGGCATTATGGTCATGAATTCTTATAAATAGTTTTTGCCTTACTAGGCTGCGTGATGCCTGCTTGTAAAGTTGTTACGATACTTTTGTGGAAATGATATGCTTTATTTTAACTGAGCGAATATTCCTCTTGGTTCAAAAATATTGTTAATATTTGCATTGATTTATTACTATTATCAATGTTAATTTCATTTTTATGGAGAAGCTAAGACAGCCTCAAGATCCAAAGCTCTACAGATATTGAAAATAAAAGTAGAATGAAACTTAGGGAGGTTTTTCTTTGTTTTCGGTTTCTGTTTAGTGTTAAAAATCGATGTTTTGCTTGAAATCACTGGATACAGTTGAGCACTAAGATTTAAAGCAACGCAAATCTTGTAAATGATGACGTAACGAACGACAGGAGGGTTCTTTTTCGATTTTCTATTTAATTTCCCAATCCAGTGGCTGTTCTTTTCCATCGAAGCAAGTTGAGTTTCAATCATCAAGGCGCCACAAATTTTGTACACAAACTCTGAGTAAATTTTGAGAATATAATTTTTTCCCTTGTATTCTAAGATCAATTTAGGTTTTGCAGCCAATGGAGTTTAGAAGTCAGAGTCTTGGCAAATTTTCGAGGGGATAACCAAATGGGTAACGGGAGTTGTAGTGTTGCGTTTAAAGACGCAGTGTTTAATTGTTTCTATTAAAAGTACGTAATCTACGAGGTTGCAAAAGGAAGACAGATTGTTCTCCAACAGGACAGATATTACGCAATAGAAAACGTAGAAGCACATCTCGAACCAAAACTCAATTGCCATGGCCTTTTTTAATCAGCCACGGTATAAAATATTTCGAAACGACTTAAAATTCCCTTAAAACTCAAATGCAAGTTTACTTCTCAACAGTCAACACATATAATGTGGTTTTCTTCGACTTTTTTGTTGGTTGCTCTTTGATTTTATTGTTAAGCATAATTGTTGTGAGCCGAATTTATATTTTGTTGCTGATCCATAATTAACTTCAGTAACAAAGATATGTTTCAGCATTGTTATTTAACAAGCCTCGTTCCATTATGTAGTCATCGAGATTTTGTGTGAGGGTACACCCCAAAGTTCAAGCTAATTTAAGAACTGTAATGAGTAACTGTAATTTAAGAACTGTATCCTTGATTGCATATACAGTGGGCCACAAAAGTGTTCGTACACTTTCAATTTCTTATAAAATTTAATGTTTTCGACTAATAAAAATTAATATATTGCAATTGTAATTTTTTTATGATATCTGCAACTTGTTCTTAATGGAATGACATAATTAATTTTTTAAAAATAGTATAACTATTGTTTTAAAAAAATTAATAATCAAAAAGCTACTAAAAAATTACGACACAAAAGTCTTCGTACACTTAACAAAAATCTCAACTTAGCTTTAAATATTGTATTTCTTTCTTAATTTAGTACTTAGTAGGATATCTTTTAGTGTCCACAACAACTTTTAAGTGTCTTGGTATAGATTTAATCAGTATTTGTAATTTTTGCATCGATTTTCCTCCATTCTTTTGGGATTATTGTTTTTACTTCATATTTTGTGTTTATTTGTCATGTTTTCTTTTTTTTTTCCATCAAAATCACACCAAATAGGTTCTACTGGGCTAAATAAAGTGATTGAGGAGGTGTTTTTATAATTTGGGGACAGTTATAGAGACACCAGAGACGTACAATGAGAGCAGTGCGCTTGGCGTCATTATCCTGTTAAAAAATGAAGTCGCCTCCAATATCCAAATTTTGGGCGGATAATTTAAAATTTCTGTTTAAAATATTTAAATAGAACTCAGGATTCACAATATCAACAAAAAATACCAGATTACCTAATTCTGTGGCCGATTTACACCCGATTTTCGCTTTAAATATTAAAAATAATACAATTATTCTTCATCGGAATTTTATGTTGTTCATTATTCAACATCAATTCTAAATGCTAATTCTGTAAGGCTTAAAATTACAGTTCGCTTAAAAACTAATTATAATTTGAGCAATCATTTAAAAAAAATCATTTTACATTTTTGTAAACATTGTCGCGCACTTGGCTTTACTCTCCTTACAATTCAGTGATTATATCAATAATGTTTTATTTTCTTATAAATGAACTCGTGCAAAGAGCGCGTACTTCAGCCGGTATACTTTTAATGTATCAGTGTGTGTGTGTGCTGCACACAGAGTATTTTATAACTAATCAATTAATACTAAATTAAGAAAAAGTTTAATAAGTATTAGCGATTTCCATGGGCTTGTCTTGCAGAACAAAGTTTTTCAAAGGAATGCTTATGATTAGAAATTGACCCTCTGAGTTCTTTTTCTATATTTAGCTGATATCTATATTTTGTCTTCTAAGCAGCCACCGCATTTTGCAATATGCTCCAATTTAAAAATTAGAGAAAGGAAAAATAACATAATGATTATCCTATAACTTATTTTATTTTTTTGCTTAAAAGTAACATATACAAAATTTAATACTTATGTTATTAATTTGTACGGTTTATAATAAAGATTGTAGCCTTAGCGTCAAAGTGCATTATTAATGTATAAGGGGCGCGCGATAAAAATTGTGATTGAAAAGGGAGGCGCCAGTATTGAAAGTTTAAGAACTGCTTTAATCATGTATTGATAACCTGAAAATCAAAAATGACAGAAAAATACTTTATTTTAAAACCCAGAAGTATCATAATATCTAGGCGATTATAGCTATTCCCTCATTATTTATCACTGTTGCTTCATTTTATCCTAATATCAATTGTTATTTTGGAAGATCCTTATATTTTTTATCAGAGAGTAATTTCAAGCTTTAAAACAAAGATTATTTTTAGTTTTGAGTCTTTCTACCCAAATACTTATTTTCAAAAATTTGGGTTAAAATAATTCTATAACTAAAGATTAACTTAGATTTGTAAAAATATAGACATAATAATGCAACATTTTTTGGAAAAATTATTTTTTTTGTGATTTTGCATGTTACTATAAATAAATTATGAACTGGCATTAGGAAGATTTGAAGCATTGCCTTATTATTTATTGAACGACAATAGCGTTATATAGAACTATATCAAATAAAAAATTAATAGTATATTCCAAATTCTAACAGAGCCTGGAGAGTAATACGTCAAATCAGGTGTCAACCTTAGTGGTTGTCCGCGATTTGAAACTACAAAGTGAGTCACCAATAGACTTCAGGTTGCTTCGAAATGCACGACGCTAATAAAACAAATACCTAACAAATAAAAAAATTCCTTACAGAAGCTAACGAAAAGTCTGTTTGCTTACATTTTTCTACAGGACACGTCTTTTTTGACATTACGTTTCTTATTGCTGAGAGCGTAATAATTATCGGATTTCTACGTGTGTGATTTGCTTTAAAACGTTCTTAATATTATACATTAATTTTTTAAAATGTTTTTGAAAAATCGATTTTTTTTTTAACATTCAAAGGTACTATCCCCCCTTTAATGTTTCCAAAGTATTGCTCACTTCTGATCACATAAAAATTAGAACGCTTACAATGTGGAAAACTTTAAGCGACTGCGGAGAAAGAATTTTTAGAATACAGAATTGTTTTCATAAGTTTCAAAGATAACTTCCAATTTTATGAAAACTTTAGTCAAGCCTGCATTTAGAAAATATTCATTTAATTTTAATTTTGTTTGATAGATATAATATATTAAGGACCATTATTTAAAGTTGGACTAAGAAAAGAGAAATATGAATATTTTGCATAAAGTATTCGAAATTTGACCTATTTAGAAACGGAATCTCAAAGTCATCACTCACCATAGAGAGGAAATTAGAAGAATATGATGATATACCATCTCAGGTCATTATCCTCACTTGACAGCAACTTAAAATTAAGAAATCAATCATCAATAGCCTTCATATGGTTTCTAGTACGTCCTTTATGAAATCAAGCCAGCCTTTATTAGTATATAATTTAATAAAAAGGTAGTTGTGGTAAAACATTTCTACAATATTAATCGCCGCGATTAAAAATGTCACAAATACTTAAATGAGATAAAAATACAACTTTAGAGTTTCTATAAGGCAACAAAGGATTCGTATTTCTTGAAATGGAAATTTTATAGAGTTTAGTCTGGTAATAGTTTTAATATTGAAAAAAAAAAAAAAAAACCATTAATGCAATGAAATATACTGTGCTGAAAAAGTAACGTTTTATGTGCACAACCTTTTGTGTCCCCAAAAGCATATTTTTTCACTCAGTTGAATTTCGATGTTTTCCCATAGATTAACATTACACAGGAAGTAAGGTTGGGTTCAGCTCACAATGTTGTTGCTTACAAAGTAGAACTTGTCCATAAACCAGTATATTTTGCACATTTTAATGTGAGATTCTTACAATTTGTGCAGTAATTGAAAATTGAAATATGGAAATAATTTTTGATGTAATGTTAATGTATTTTTAAAGCATAAAATATGAAGACTAATAAAAATTAATTTTGTGTGTATTGATATGTTGACAATTTTTTTGAATGTTATGTGCATTAAAATTATAAATAACTGAACAAAATAAAAATACCTTCCCCAACCAAAAAAAAAAAAAAAATCCAGATGGATACTTGTAGAAAAAAAATTAAGCCTACTATATTGCTAAAAAAAATGTTTCATATCGTTGGCCTAATTATCAGACTGCGCAACTCCACCGGGAAAACTGATTTGATATAGAAGTGCAACGCGCCAAGCGCAGTTTGGTGCGGTTCCTTTAATCACGCCAAGCAGCGGTGAAGCAAAACTCTCCCTTTTGTTTAGTCTGCGCCATGCCTCGGTGCACGCTTCTCTTTTAATTTATTCCTTCGATCAGTGTAATTATTATTTTTTTTTATTTCATAATAAAACTAGATTTCGAAGGGAGAGGTGGTGGCAAGATTTTAACATAAAATAAATAAAACAGAAAGTAATATTAATATATTACACTGTAATACTATCGCCTATCTTGGAGAACATAAACAACAACTTGGCGCTTAGCCCTACTGTATCAAATTAGCATCCCACATGGAGTTACGCAGTCTGATAATTAGACCGACGATATGCTGAAATTGCAAGAAAAGTACGCACCGAAATACGACTGCTGAAATACATAAAACATATTTATATTATAAAGAAAGGAAATTAATAAGGAAACAAAATAGGAAAAAGCGTACTGATGTTGTTGATGAAAGGATAAAATAATGTTCCTGGAGGACACAATAATGTCTTCAGAAATAATTAAAGAGAAGTTGGTAAGAAAGAAAGAAAAATCATTTCGTAATCTATCACAACACGAGAAAATAATTTGGTAGGATAAAAAAATCTATTGATTGTACAAATGAACGACATGGAATACATTCTCTATGGAAATATTTAGAACAGATTTTGTGATTAAAGTTTGTTCTATATATTGGCAACATGTTTATGAGTATGATCTTGTTCTTGTTTTCTTGTTTACCTTTGATTTGACGAGCATCTGAAATTATTAAGAGAAATGCCTTTAAGCTTTCGTTTTGCATCAACATTCCATTCTACAAACATTATGATATTTTACCAAATATTTTGTCCGATTTGCGTTAAATGTTTTCTGTTTGTTTAAAATACATTTCTTCGATATTTCGAATAATCGCAGGAGATAAGAATAATATTAATGAAGGAAATAAATACCGCATAACATTACGTTTCATTCATTTTGTAATGATTTAGACATTTTACTATGAACCTTATTGATCATTTTGACTGTTTGACATAATTCCTATTGTTATTAAAATATATTTATAAGTATTATGATTGGCACATTTATATTTGTGCGTTTTAGGAACATGTTTTATGAATTATGTGATCTATTTCGAAGATGCAAAAGAGCTCTTGACAGTTACATGTCGTAAGTTTAAACATTTCAAAATGATGTTCTGTATCTTTATTTCGTTTATTTTTATATAATTAGAGTATGTTTTTGAAGTTTAAAGATACGTGTCTTAACAGTGTTGTAATTTGAAGTATAATTTTTTCTAAACTATGTATAAATCTTTTATACATAACATATTCTGATAATAGTAATTTTTATAGAGTTGGTTAATTTTAAAATATGCTTTGAGCTTTTTATTGAAAATCATATTTATTACATATTTGAACAATTATCTTTGGGGCATAAAAAAAAATTCTAGACTGGATTTGGAGAGTATGTATTTGTATAAGTGCTAATGTTTATGTATCTTATTGACAGTTATTATAACTGATAAATATGCTTTTGGGTAATTTTAATTCTAGGTAAACAGTTTGATGTGATTGGTAATACAATGAAAATCTGATAGTAATATATATTATCCATTTTCCATTGCATTTTTGCAATAACTAATCAGTGTAATACATTAAATAAATCAATATCTTCTAATTAAAATATAAGAACATCCTTTGAAAATTTCTAGAAAGATACATGTAAAAGTATTTCATTTTGGAAAATATAAAATATTACATTTATATTCTCGAATCCAAGCCACTTTATTTCTCCATGTTTATGTTACTGAATATTGGGCGCTGCTTAGAGCTGAAGGTGAAAAAATTCGTTGAATGGGGGAAATTGAATATGGTGCTTAGAGTTAGAGGAATTACATGTTAATGTATGCATTTGAAAGTTTTTAATATTGGTAAAATAAATGAATTATTCACTTCTTGTTAGTTCTTATTCTAATTTATTTTTAAGTTTTGTACATATTAGATATAAAAAAAACTTTTTTATTCTATTTTTTATTTTTTTACAAAAACATGTTAAGAATTAAGAGTGTGGCTTAAAATTGATGGCAGCTTACATTCGAATAAATGTGGTATGTTAATTTATCCTATAAATTAAAATTAGGCTCATAACTTTGTGTGCATCTTATATATAGTATTAAATATTTTATTTTTCTTATGAAGTCAGTTTGATTAAAAAAAAAAGATCTGTGTTAACAAATAATTAAAACATAGTTTTGACTTTTTCCCTTAAGTCTTTTAGTTTTAAAGTTATGAATTATGAGCATCTTTTCTTGTAAGATTCATAGTGTTAAAAACATTTTCTTAGTTCACAAAGAAAGGAAATTATTGATTTAGAAAAAAAGCCTATTATAATTCTCTATAGTAAAAAACTGTAACATTATCCTTATTACCTTTTTGTCAAAAACTTATATGTATAAACAAAAAATTTATGATATCATAGATTTCATAGATATAAATCTAAAATATCATATAAATTATTGGTTTTTACAAACAGTTCTTCTAATTTTTTATAGAATAATTTATAATGTAATAGCTATGTTTACTAAATTTAATATTGTTTAATATCTTTCTTTAGGTTAAGAAAAGCTTTTTTGCTTGCCGTTATTATATTTGGATTCTTGCTTTATGTTGGTCCTTCAGTTTTTCGTTGGTTAAGGAAAAAAACACCTATAATGATTGGTAATATTTCACAATTATTATTTTGTCATTGCTAATGATTGTTTTATTCCTTATTTTTTTACTGTATTAAGTAGAATAAGTTGCATTGAACTTCAAGCATCCAAGAACTAAATTTTAAACTAACTTTGAAATTTAGTATTTCTTTTCAATGTGTATATGTTTTTAATATTTTTACTTTCTTTTAAATAAAAGAACACTTCAGTACATATGTTATTTTCATATTTTTCTTAAAACAAGTTGATTAAAAGACTTACAATATTATTAAATTTTGAGTTTTGTGATTTCATTAAAAATTATAACTATTTTCTCTGGTGTGCAACTAAAATTAAAACATCTTGTTCTTTGTGTAGTGGTATTTTTGCAATTTTATTTATAAGCTTGTAATGATACTGCTGTATTTTTTTCTTGGGTAAATGATTGGTTTTTGACCTATAAATGAATTGCATACTCAGGGTAGGTTGTTTGAATATAAACAGAATGAGTCTTTTTGATGTGTTTTTTTATGGTAAAAAAGATAAGTAAAGATACTTATGCATTATATTGCTGACCAGTTTCATGAAATCAAAAGATGCCAAATGGAGCAATGTGCAGTCAATAATGGGAAACCTTTCCCACTCATGTTAAACCACAATAATAATAATGACAGTATTTGGTGAGGACTTTCAATTTGGCAAAGTTAGTCAATGATATAATATGTGAGTACTAAAAATATCTACTGGTCAAATTAAAATGGAAAATGTACAATAGTAAAAAAAGATAGATCACCCTAAATAATCTTTACAATTCTTATTAAAGCTCTACAAAATTGGTGTAATTCGTAATAGCCTAGAGGGAACTATAGTACCACCATAAGCCGAGAACCATAATTGGCTTTAACTATGTCATATAATTGTGGGATGATTACTCAATTTGCAAAAGAACTCTCTTTTGGTTTTAGTACCTGAATTTCAAGGTATAATCTTTTTTAAAGGTTTAATATGGTAGTTTTTTTTATACAAGGAGACTAACCTGCATCTTACTCACTCCAAATCGCTTGAAAAACCACCTAACTTAGTGCAGACAACATTAACCTTAGACACAGCAGCAATAGGTCTGTATTCTCTTCACTAATTAGTAAAGATTCACTCTGAATGTTTATTTTCAACATGTTCACATACAGAAAAAACCAGTAGTATCCCTCCAACATCATGGACAGGTACCACTGCAAAGATGATAGTGTTATGGTCTGAGTCAGTGCATTGTTGGATGGAAGCAGAGAGCTGTATGTCTGTCAAGGAAGCACTTTGACTGCTCTGAAGCTTAAGAGTCCTTTGTGCAACTTTTTAGTGGGCAATTGATACCTAGTTCATTTTTATGAAGGATAATGCTTGTCTATGCAGGGCTAGATTGGTACTGAGACGGAGAGCTTTCAAAGGATGTAGTAGACAGCTTATTCTCCAGAATATGCCTGGGATTCTCTTGACAAGGCAGCTGCTGTTTCCCAGCCCCCTTCTAGAGCATTCCTGGAGCTGAGAAGTCTCTTACCAGCAGAGTAAAATTTATGGTTTGAAAGACTTCAGAAATTACCCTATAAACAACATCAGAATCCATTGTGAAAGCTACATTGATGTCAGGGGCTTTCATATCTTGTATTAAATCCTCCACTGTGTGGATTTTACTATGAGGAATCTTTCAACATTATTTTTGGACTATCATACTTTCTTGAGAGTTAATCATGATTTTCTGCAAGTAGCAGAAGTTTTTTTTTTAAAAAAATCATATTTTGTATTATATAGTGTTTTCATAACAAATTTCAATTGAATTAGCTCAACAGTTTTTGAAAAATCTGCCAAAATGTGTTTAACTTTTACACGCCAGTGTATATAGCTCTCTAAGTTTTTCATTTTAAGGTGTCTAGAACTAATAGGTAGATTTGTATTAAAAGTGAAACAGTTGCTATTGAAACTAAAGGTAAATTGTTGACCTTGACATGAACTTATGATTTGAATTATCTATCAGCCATTCTTAACAATTGAAATGGAATCTTCGTTATAATAAGTTATTTGACACACTTTTACTCTTGTCATTACTAATTGACATTTACAGGGAGGAAATGTCACCACACAAAACCATTTTTTGAATTCTATGAAGTAAATTAATTAATCAATCTATTATCACATAATTTAGCTTTCTTTAAACCAATATCATTGATGTCAATTTTATCTGCTTGTTATGAAAATTAGGAAAGTTATTACAAATGACTTTTTAACAATTATACATATATGTTCTTATGAAAACTCAATGTTACTTTATACTTTTTACTCATGCCATTTTGAGGATCAGAAGAGTCACAAATATGGGGAGTCAAACAAATCGTTTAAGAATATATCTGAGTTTTCCTTGGATATTTTGTATTTTTCTTTTCATCATTAATTTTGCAGTCTAATGTATTGCACAACTTCCACAAATCTCTTTTCGTTTCAAGAATGTGAGAGTTTAATAATTAATGAGGTATTTTCATTTAGAGACACAGCCGTAACATTCTTATGACTTTGGAGTTTGTATAACTATTATGTCTAATTTAACTTTGCTAAAGAAGTAAAGGGTACAAGTGATAAAAATGGGCAATTTTTTTGTGATCTGGAGTTGAATTAGGTAAAATAAAAAAACTCCTCAATATTGGGACAATTTGTACCTAAAAATAACCTGTTATCTACAGCGTGTTAACATTTAATAATACATCAAGAGTGAAAATTATGTGTTTTGATTCTTGAGTTTTAGGCAAATGTGTTTACTTTAGGTTAAATGACATGAAATTAGTTGTGTGCATAACTATAAACCACATAATATTATGAGTTAGGGACTACATTATTTAAATATTATGAAAAATGTGTTTAAATGTTTAAACTTTTTAAAAAAAAGCTTTATTAAATTTTGCACTATCATGTTTTATTGTATTGCAGATCCTAACATTGGATGTATTGCTTCCAATATGAATGCATTGTTACGAGAATCACAAGTTTTTGATGCTAGTGTATATCGGTCCTATGAGCCAGATGAGCCTTATTTTCTTCCTTATGTTGGTAAAAAATTTTTTGACTATCTATCAGTGTTTGTATATTTATATTATATACTTGTCTCTTAACATTGTAATGTGCTATTGTTTCTAATCCCAGATTGTCTAGCAATGACATTGTAATATATATCTATTGGTAGTAAGTAGTAATGTGTATGTATAATGTGTTTAAATACTCTGCTTTCAACTAGGGAATAACTATTTCCCTGGGATCCTTTATTTATATTTTAATTTATTTGAGTGCAGCAAATTTTTTTTCTCTTTTTATTGTGCAGGATATATAATTATTTGAAGACAAATTTTGTGTAATATTTTGTTGGTATATTTTTGATGCGCTATCCAAATTGAGACCTATTTTTTTCATACAAAGAACATTATTCAGAAATGAAATAAATTTTTTTATATTTATTTTCTTTTCAACTCTATTTCTTAATGCAGCTCTAGTTAGTCAAACTATTTTTTCTCTTACAATTGTTCATAAATCAATCGTAAAAAAGTTTAAAATCTCAGAAGAAAGTAAATATGGTTGAATAGCTAACATCATAGCTAAAAATATTTAAACGCCTGTTCTATCAAGACCGAAGTTTTTTTCCGATGCTTAAATAAACTTCTTTGAATGATAAAGTTAACTAAAAGGAGTATTTAATTATGATTTTTTAGTAGCTGTGATATCTCTCTCATAACAGAATTGAATGTTATCCAAAGAAATATTTATATTTGAGATTCTTATGTGACACTAATGCCTCCGTAATCAAAAATAAATTTTTTTTAAAAAAGTCTAAAATACTTATGAGAGCTTTGTAAATTGATTTAATCCAAATAATTGTCTCAATGTTACAATATCTCATTTACATATTTGAGGTATTCTTCTAAATCTAAGCACTTATCTTTTGATTTACTCAATTTAGGATGTTTGAATCTATTTTTATATCCTGTTCAATTTCAGGAAGCCCATATATTCTATTTTATTATCCACTGAGATGTTAACAAAAAGATTTTGGAGTCTGCTACTCATATGAATATCCTGTCATATTCATAACGTTAAATAAATCAGAAATGGTAGCATAACCAACTGGTTGTACAAGCAACTCAGATCTTTCCTTATTAAAAAGAAATAATGAATAAGTTTTCTAAGTTTTTGTTCTCACTGAAACTTCCTACTTGACTATCCAGAATAATGTAGGAAATAATGATTGCTAATTTGAAGGAAAATCCTTGGAATTTTATGTCAAAATAATAAGTATCAAAAGAAATATCTGGTGAAAACACTCACAAACAAATTAATTCAAAATCATAATGTAAAGTAATCTTGAAAGTATAAAGTAGAGATGAATATGTAATAGGAAGTACACAATTGAATCATAGTATTATAACTGTCTCGTAAACTTTTTTACAATTGTGGACAATCTGAAGTAAAACATTTAGACTTTTTTTTAGAACAAATATAAAGATAACAAAGTACATGTTTGTATGGCAAATGGTGCCTTAATGGGTAAATAATGTCATGTAACAGATTTTGAATGAGGCATGACCATCAATTATAGAGCATAGGATGGAATTATTTTTGAAATTGCTAGTTTTGAGAAAAGTTTGCATAATTCTGTGATGTTTTTATACAATAAATGGGAGAAAAGAAAAATCTAAACTGAGGGGCACCACAAACAATTGATGAAAGAGGTTAGCATATTGCTGTGGTATTCTGATTAAACCACCTAGTTGATGGGATTAAATACCATATATACGTTAACAACTCAAATTAATCAGCAATACACAAGAAAGCTATTATGCAGTGGATGATTTTGCATATTAGCTTCTGTAGCTAACATTTGATTACAGCACCACTGTTAACAAGCATTTATTGTAAGAAATGTTGTGAATTTCCTATGTAATACAGAAATTGAATTGTTGATTAGTGGAAAATGTTGCTTTTTCAGATGAGTTTGTTTCCTACTGCATCAGGTTGATGGGTGCTGGCATACTTATACGAGACAACAGAAAACAAACTTCCACAAACCATTGTTGGATGCTAACAAAGTGGAAAAGGCAGTGTAATGATCAGGGGCATGTTTTTTAGCATGCTTTGGGTACATTAATTCTTCTGGGAGGTACTCTCCGGTATCCATACAGCCAATAAGTGCATCCCTACATGGCAACAATATATCATGTGAATGATGGGGTCTTACACTAGGACGGCATTTATGCATGTGACCAAAATTGTCTGTGGATGGTTGAAGGAGCATAAGGTTGACTTTCATTTACTACTGAGACTGCCAAATTCCCAAGATCTGAATCCTTGCAAAATTTTATGGAAACATCTGGATCAACTCATCAAATAATAATAATCTTCACAAATTAAGTGATGTTTTACTGTGTTCTCATGATTAAACATTTTTGTGGAAACCTTTCATGTATACATTGAGACTAGATTCCATTGGCTGTCTGCTAGTTTGAGTACAAAAGCAGGCTCTGGAAATTAAACAAATTGCCATAATATTATGATTTAACTGTATAGAATAGAAACTATTCTAATGTGTTAATGAACTAAATTATAGCTCTATTAATGAATGTGTGAATTATATCAAATAAACACTTTACTATTTTATGAACTTTACGTATTTATAAAAGAAATTTTTTAATTTTAAAATTGAACTTGTTAATTATGAAATTCTCTCAAATATCTTTCTATGTTAAATTGATGCTATGTGAGAAACAGGATTTTGATTTATTTTATTTTTTTATATGTTTCTTATTAATGTATTATAATTATCTGCTCTTTTAAATTATTTTTTGCAATTGATTCTTTTAAATAATTGCATTTGATAAACATGAAAAATTAATTCACATTTTCCCGAAATTTATCACAAAGCAAAAAGTATATTTTATGAATTGTTTGATTTCAGGCAATGGAAAAATTGGTGTCCCTCTTGACAAAAAAGAAGAGTTGTATGTTTATTACAAAAGATATTTATCTATCCCTATAAACTATCATCCAATAGTTCAAGTAGATATTCCAGGTGCTAGTACTCAAGGTAAGTATTTTTCTGTTAAAATTTTTTTGGTATTGGTTTTCTTTATGTGAATGATTTGTAAAGCAGTAATAATTTTAAACTTGGCAATGTAATTAGTTTTATTCATATAGAGAGTAAAAGTCTGAAATTGTTGTCTAATTAAAGCATATGTAGAGGAATAAAAATTTAAGTGGGCATTTTATGGATACAAATATTTATAGTATGTGTCGGCTATGCACTGGCCTTGTGTGAATAGCCTGAGTTTGTGGTTATGACCCTGGCCCAAGTCGGTGGGTTTTCATGATGCAAACAGTGGACCACCTCCATGTGGTATAATTATATGACATGTTAAAGATCCCTAGAGTGCCTGTTTGGCTTGGGTGCTTGAGGCAAAATTAAATTCCTAACATTGTCAGAGCTCAGGTGCCTCGCACTGGGAAGGAAACTGAATGTTAAAATTGCATTGAGGCAATTGATATCTACCTATATGGTACCACATTAAAAAGTGATACCATCTCTTGAAGAATGTACTAGATGAACAATGGTAATTACCAATCAGCAGCCCCATTTGAAAAAAAAAAGTTCTTATTGTTTTATTCTAGAAAATTCAAAAAATTGATACTGTTTTTCTATTAATGTTATTTGTGGATCTAAAGTAATTATATCAAATTTGTCATTTAACAGATGGAACTGCAGTTCACTACACTAGTGGTATTGCCTATAAATTCCAGTGCTTTAATATGGTGGGTATAATATTTTAATGGACATTTTTTTCATTAGAATCATTTTACTTTAAGTTTAAACATTTTTAACAGTTTGAACTAAGTATTTAAATATATTTTTATTTAGAGAGAGATTCTCGTAAGTACATTTTTTTTTTCAAATTTTATTATACATAACTTAAGCACTCTATTTTAAAATTATTTGGATATTTGTATTATTTAATATATTTTCCTGTGTAACATTTGTTCTGAAATTAAAGTTAGTTAGAAAAAGAGAAATAGTAACTTATTGTTTACATTTATACATTATGTGTTTCTGTGCTGTATATCATGTTATAAAAATTAATGGTGATATTTATAAAAAAAAATATTTCTTTTAATGTAGTCATTTTAATAGGTAAAGTATTTCATATAATTTAATAAAGAAATTTTAAATGACTAAAGAGCACTTTTCTTGCTTTTTTTAAATAAAACATAAAATTAACAACCGTAACTCAGTTCAGTTTTATTTTATTTTATTCATTACAATTTTTCTCTGCTTGATTCACTTAATATGCTACAGCTCATGTTGCACTTAGAATAAAAGGTAGAATTCATTATAATTTCATGTTTTCATTTTTAGAGGAGACATCCTGTTAGTGTGATTCATCAAGTATATGCTTATCGAGTATCTCCTTCATTATTGATTCAACAAATTGAAATTATGAACCCATTAGTATGTTGGTAAAAGCTTTATTTAAACTGTATATGTAATGGAGGTTTACATATTATAATTTATATATTTGTCAAAATTAATCCTTCCATTTAAGATTTAAAAATATTTCTGTAATCATTGTATAATTTTGTAAAATGTTTCATATTGAAATACATTTATAGTAAGGCAATATCGAGATTATTTTTAATAAGTTGTTGTAAACATTTGAAAAATTTTATTTAATATTTTGAAATTGCTGAGTAAAAGTCAAATTATTATTTTTTAACAATGTAAAAACTTATAGTATTTTGTCAAAATATAAAGTTTTTTTATTTCTTATTTTTAATTAACAAAATAGCTTGTCCCAAATCTTATTCTGTTTGCACTACTCAAATTATTCGAATCACTAAAATTACTTATAATTTTTTGGTTGATTACTTTCTAGTATTAAGTATAAAATATTATTTAAATACTATTTATGTTATTTATAAACATTTTCTTTTAGCAAATAATATAAATTTATACATTTCAAAATGAAGTATTTTTATAAAAGAATCAAAATCATCATATTCTTTAAATTATTTTTAGAATGAAGATTTGACTCTCATGTTAAGGCAAGAATCATCTACAAGTAGTGAAAATACACCTCTAGTCATGTATGTTTTTTATAATAATAATTATAATATAAAATATTTAAAATAATTATTTATTTTCTTTAAAGAAATTCGTAGAAGCTTCTTGAATTAGAATTTACTTATAAGTTTTATTGTATTGTTCAAAGGAAATGAATTTCACACTTTTTTACAATTACATATAACTTTTATACTTACTGTATTTAATTTCCTTCGAAACTAAGTGTTTTAGAAATATGTAATTTTAGACGTTCCTTTTAAAATTAAAATGTCAAATTTAAAAACTGAAATTTGTTTTTCCTTAAATTTGTTTTTTATAAAATTTATTCAATACAGTAAAAATTTGTTGTTAATATTGAATTATTACAAGTTTTGAATTACTTCATCTACTATATTGAATGAATTATATAAACATCAAGCTAGTTGTCCTATAATAGTAATTCCTGTCGTAATGTTATAAAATCAATTTTAGTAGAAATACTTCTTTGAGAATATATGTGAAAAAACTGATGCATGAGCAACAAAGCAATATGCAAGAAATGATAAACATTTTTCTAACTAACAGAAACAGTTCATGTATGTTTACATATATATATTTCAAATAGAAAGGTTGGTTATAAGTCTGTGTTAACAGAAATCAATATGACCTACAAGGCCAAGCAATTGTCATTACTAAAAGTAAGAACAAAAGAAACTGGAAGAGTGACATCTATGATCTCCCAGACTACCCCTGAAGCAGCACTGTAGCTGTCTTTTATCTGGCTACGATGTGTGACTGTTTATATACACATTTTCATAGATTCCAAACAGTCGATAGTCCTGCCTGGTCCTTAGTTGCAGTGATCATTGTTGAGTATCTTCCTGTCTGCTCAGTGCTCTCTCAGAACAATGTTTTGTCAAGATACTGGAAGGCGTAAAGACCTTCTAAACAGATTTTAGACTTGATCTTGTTTTATTATATGTATATTATCTGAATATTTTTTTTTTTATATATATTATCCTTTTCACTTTTCTTTTTATGTAATTTTTCTTTGTACAGACTTTTCACAGTGTACATCTGTGTATTGTGTGCTCTGAATATTATAGTAAATTCCAATGCACTTTAAACGCAAAAAATGAGTCCAAAATATGTGGGGCATGTTATATGCTGGGTATAAAAATGAGAGTTTTAAAAATAAAAATAAAAAAGATGAGAATAGAGAAAAATTATACTTCTACATAGATCAAAATATTGTTTATTTAAAAGAAATGAGATGCCTTATGAGCTTAAAGGGTTGTACTTCTAGAAGTATACCATTTTCTTTCAAAAGCGTGTGATAATACCTTGAATAAATGACTTCAAAATGTAAGAGGATTAGACCCGTACATTTTGGGGGGTTTTTGTTAAAAAGGGGTGTGAATTATATGGTGAATATACCTAAAAATTAAAAACTGTAGCTTGAAAGTATAGATGCACATTATACAGTGGTGTACATTATACGCTGGATATTATGGTGTATTACTGTATTTGAATTTTGGATCTCTATACATGTCTCTGTATATAGTGTTTCATAATACATTCCTATGTAATTGAATAATTTAGAAAAAAGAACATATAGAGCATTTCTTGAACTTGTGTCATCTTAGCAAGGGTCCATGCGAACTTTTTTGTTTTATTCTAACTATCTTATTTGACTGAAAATTATTTCAAATTTAGAAATGTAGTGTATAGTTTCAAAAATCCTAATAAATTTGCCATTACTAAATCAGTTGCATTATCTAATTATTTTTATTTTTTTAATGTTTGAAATATTTGACTGTTTAGTGTAAAATATCTCCTTCATTTCCATTACATAAGATTTTTTTATTATATAACATTGTAAATAATAAAAATAATTAATTGTTAAAATGTTGAGATTCTTATTTTGTTTATTTAATGGTAAAAATCTAAACCTCTAAAAACTTTCAAAACTAAATACTCTTGGCTTAATTCCACTGTTTTTAAATCTTATTAAAACACAGATTGCTATCATTAATTAAATTTTGCTTAAATTTAATTACAATTTATTTATTCTTGCAGAACATTACCTAACGGAAACAAGTTTGAATACAAAGTATTTTCAGAAGAAATAAAGGTGCCTGAATCTTCCAGAAGTATTATGATTTCAATTGCTGCTACAAAAGTGCCAAGTACAATCACTATACCACCCAAAAGGTCAGATATGAAAAATCCAATGTGTAATTTTAAAAAAGATTTTTTTTTTAAAGTTAGACTTAGCAGTCTCACCACATTGCAATAGTGTACTATTCTCTGGAAAAGTTGCTGCTGCAATAAGAGTTTTGGACTAATATATATGATTCACCCATCACAAAAAATAGTTAATTACTGTATATTTATTTGGATCAAAGCTGCACTTTTTTTTTGACTGTTAATGTTATTGAAAATCGAGTGTGGCTTAGAATCGAAGGCGGGAAAATTCATTGGATGGGAGAATTTGAAAATGATACTGATGGTTAGAGCAATAACAAGACCATATATGTATTTAAAAGTTTTTAAAACTGGTAAAATAAATTAATTATTCACTTATTATTGGTTCTCATTTTAATTTTTTAAAACTTCAGATATTAATAAGCCAGCCTTTTTATACTTTTTAAATTTTTTAATAAAAACGTATTGAGAATTTGGGGTACAGTTTAGGATTAGTGGCAGCTTAGATTCAAATAAATACGGTAGTAAATTTTTTTCACATACCCAGTCTTTTAAGTAGTTGTTATACTTTTTCTTCTGTTATATAATTAAACTATGTTAGTTTATAAGTATCATTAAAGTTTATTAAAATATTTGTCTTTTTTCTAGCTCAAAAAAGCTAGTTATCAGAACTGCTGTGCATTATTCTGAACTATCTTCAGTTCCTATATCAGAAACTGTAAAACAAAAACTGGAATCACAATCTCAAATGGTATGTGCTTTTTAAAAAGTGAATTTATCTGTGCGAATTTAATTTGCATTTGAACACATTTTCTTTGTATTTCTTATGATAATCTAAACATTGTAGGATCTTAGAAATGCTTTGGATACTGATCCGCTATATTTACGCATGAAACATGTTGAAGCTTGGAAAAAGGTAAAGTAAATATAAATAGATATTTCAAATGTTTCTGTTAAATTTAATTATATTTGTGTTTTCTTCTGTTTTAATGCATTATTGTCATATTGCAGCTGTGGCACAGTGGTTTTACAATAAGTATATCTAGAGCTCAAGGGGCCTTAAATGGAGACAAGATAAATGCAACATTGTATTATATGATGTCTAATTCCAGAGACTTTATGTCTGAAACTGATATAACTCCTCATCAACGCCTCTCATACCAGAAGTATTTATATGTTCCTGATAAATGTTACAGTGGGCATCATACATTGTAAGTTTATTTATTTTTAAATTTTTTTTGTGAATAATTAATTATATGCATGCATATGTATACACGCATATATGTATTAAATGAGAGGAAAAACTTACAGTGCTGGAATGCTGAGAGAGAGAGAATTGAAAGTATCAAATAAATAATTAATAATATATTTTACTGAAATACTTATTTTTTTTTAATAATACTTAATTTTATCTTTAGTTTCGTAGAATTTATTTTAATTGTATAATTTTGGTATTAATTAAAAAATGTATAAAATTTATTTGAAAATATTAATGAAACATGGATGAATATAAGATCCTTGTTGTTCAATTGGTTATTTATAAAATTTAATTGTATCGAGTGTTGAATATTGTATAAGTATCAAAAAGATTAAACTTTTGATATAAGATTTGAAAGTTGATACATACATGAAGAGCTTTCACATTTTTTTTATATCAAATTAATTTTTCTAATGTATAATTTTTTCTTACTAAATTGTTCTGCACGCGTATTGGTATTATATTTATATAAAAAAATAAAAGGTACATTGAATCTTTTTAAATATTTTTATATATACATTTGTTCATCTCAAGACTAAAAATTTATTCTAAATGATAACATCCAATGTGTGCACATTAAATGAGTCACTCAGATGTCAATGAGGTTAAGTCCATTTCTCGATATTTTCTGATTCTTGTAAACTTTAATAAAATACATAATATTCTTCTTAGTTATTAAAGGATTTACTCGTGGCTTCCTTTTTACTGGGTCATAGAAAAAAGGAAGCAATGAATAAATCTTTTAATAACTAAGAAGAATATTATTTATTTTATCAAAATTTACAAGAATCAGAAAATATCGAAAAATGGACTTAACCGTATTGGCTTCTGAGCGACTCAAACAACGATTCTGTTTCAAAACATCCTTTTGATCCAAATCTTATTGAATGAGAAACTTCTTTTATTTTAAATTGCCCAATAGGGCTAGGTACTTCTGTCATTCTCCAACGAGATTTTACTTTGAGTGTTATTAAAATATTACTACCATTAATATGTATTTTATCTTTAATATGTTTTGTAAACTGATGTATACTTTTTTACTATCTAAACAAAATGAATAATGTAATTTAAAACATTAATTTCTCATTAATAACATATTCTCATGAAAAAATTTGAAAAATATTGCATTAGCTAAAGAATATTTATGTAAAGAGAAATTTGTCAATGTTATAAAAGAACATGTATTGTAAACAGCATACCTAGTAAACAACTACTTCTATTTCAAATTAACATTTCATTATTTGGAATAAGATTGTTGCAAATTTTTTTAAAAACAGGATATTGATATTTTAAATATATGTTTATATATAAAAACTATTGCTATCCCTTTTTATTAATATTTATTACTGTTATTGATTTTTTATGGATAAGTAAAGGTTCTAAATGTTTCTACGTTATTTTTAAAACTATAGTGATGTAAGTAAACCATATTACTTTTGTTGTACCTTATAATACTTTTGAAATTAGGGAGAATATACTTTTTTTGTTTGAACTTTAGACAGGCTTCAACCTTGTGGTCTGATTTGAAATCTATATCTGAAGTTAACAAAGTTGTTCATTTGTGGTTTCTTACTCTGAACAAACAAGGATGTCATCGTTTATTGCTAGCTGGTATGATATGAATAAGTTTTTTGCACATTTTCCTTCATTCTTTTAAATATAATTCATTTTTCAAAACAAAAAGTGTTAAACTCTTTCATTATATGTGTTTTACTGCAAAATATTTACTTTATATTATTATTGATTTTTATCTTGTAAATAATTCCTAAGTAATCAAATGATATTTATACAATTTTGCAGAAGTGGTTTGGAGATTGCAGTGTTAATCATAATTTCTTAACTATGATAACTTTGTTGGATAATAATTAATGTCCTTATTATAAGATATTCATTAATAATTTTGTGTCTATTATTTTTAAAAGTTAATTTTTAAAAATTTTTATTTTTTGTGATGTAGGAGCAGAAGGTGTGATGCAAGCCATGATTCTTAGCTTTGGCGGTTTTAAATTCAGTGACCATCATTTGGAATTTGATACTGAACCCAAAGATTTGCACAGAGATTATCACTTCCGTCGAATAATTTATGGTAATTCTACTCATGTGAATGTAAGTGTAATTGTTCAAGAAGATAACAAAGCTTTAATTTATGCAGCTTTGGATCGCAGTGATAAAGACTATTATGCTTGTGATGGGGGTTGTTTGGATCCTCCTGTGAAATTAGGGTAAGCTTCCTTTTTCATTTAACTTAAATAAAATATTCGTTATATATACATTGTAATCTGTTTGTTTTATTCATTATCTTAATGTATATCACCTTTTATGTTTATATCAGCACATTTTAAGTACTCAAAAAATTATAAATGATATTGAGGAAACTTTGAATTATTTTTTCAAATTAATTGATGTTTTACAGATCCGAATCAGTGCAGCTGCCTGTAAAATTAACTAGTCCAATTACTGCTATATTGTATATAACCGCAGATAAACAACATATGGAAGAACTGAAGCATGCCATACATGTAGCAGAAGTAGTTGAAGGTATGCTTAGAAATTTTGCTTTTTTATTACTTTTCTAAGAGCACTTTTTATCCTATCAATAAGGATTAATAACCAGTTGTTAATTTTTGTTTTCAGTGAGTGAACGTAAGTTGCATTTTCCTCGCTAAAGCAATTAACATTAATTTCTCTGTTTTAATTTAATTTCTTTCAATTTTTAGGTGTGGTATGTAAATTAAAATACATAATGGTGATTGTGTAGTATTTTTAGAATATACCAGCTATCATTCTTTTGTAAGCTCAATTTATCATTTGATTAAATTAGCAATTTTTCTTTTAACCATTTTGAAAAACTTCCTATAAAATGTTATTTTTATTTCATAAAATCTTTCCTTTTGACATCTTTATAATAAAATTCCTTCTATCAAAATGTAAGCAATGCAGCCAATATATAATAAGAGGAAATCTTGTTTATTAATTTTTGATGCTTTTAGTTACAAGAACCTCAAATGTAAAATATTTTGAATATGATTTATATTGAGGAGAGATATATTTAAAATTCTATGATTATTTTAATTTTCTCACTGAAGGATAGGAAAAATACAAGAAGTTTATAATTTCTTTAAAATATTAAATTGCCATTATTTTTTTTAAAAAATTGTTCTCTTCTTATAAGAAGAAATGTTCATATATATATATATATATCTGGAAAACATTATCCTGATATATTTGAGTATTTTTTCTAAGTTTTGCAAGGGATTAATGTTGTTTTGCATTATTAAAAAAAAAAAAAATCTCAAAATAATTTTGGGTATGCTTTATTTACAATCATTTAATTTTTCAGAAATTTTTTTCTTAAATACAATTATGTTTCATAATTGCATTACAATTTTTTTCTGTTATGTTTATCCAATTACGATAGTGAATATTGACAGCAATAGAATAAAGATCTTACTCTGCATATCCTTTTTAACTAAGATATATCACATGTACCTGAGAATAAAAAGCAAAGTTGTAGTCACATATAGTTTGAAAATAGGGATTTTTTCTTACACTCTATTATCATTATTCCCCTTCTGGGCACATCTGACAAATAGGAAATTGATGGTGGGTGCAGTTAAAAAAAAGTATAACGATTCTTAATAATTTTTCTTTTATTTATTGCAATCATCAACTATATCCTACACTAAGAAGGTAACAAAAAATTCAAAATAGTTATGTTTAATACAATTTTTGACATTGCACATTATCAACTAATTTTTCAAAGTCATGCATATAAGATGATATTCCCAATCTTATAACATCTTCAAGATTGCTATCATTAAGTCAAGATCTGATTGTGATCATAGTTGAAAACAATGTTTCATATAAATATGTGGAAACAAAACAGGATTTTAATTTGTAAACTATTTTTTATCTTTGGCTAGATTCCCCCATGGTTGATATTGTGGACTGTCGTGAGTGCACAAAAATAGCTTCCCGGCATGGGGTTAAGAACCCCTGCTCTAAGGGAAAAAACTGCTACAGTTCATCAACAAAAATAGCTATATCTGTTGATGAAAAGTAGTTGTGAAGTTTGTTTTTATTCCTCGTTTTGAAAACTCTTAATTTTACCTTTTATTCGGGTGAAAGAAATGTATATATATTAGATGGAAAATATGACACACTAATTTATGTGTACAATAAAGTTTTAAAATTAATATTTTTTTATGTGTTCAGTTATTAAAATGTTTGTTTTCAACATATTTGCAGCTCCTGCTCATGAACATCATATCATTGCTTTACATAGGCATGGACATCAATTAGGAGGTTTGCCAGCATTTTTCTGGGTATCAATTGCATTTTTAATAGCTGTGTTTCATTTGTTTTTAGCAAAACTAATATATAATGAATATTGTGGAAATCAGGAAAAGTCTCGTGGAAGATATGTTGTGTGATTGTAAAAAAAAACATGGTTGTATAAAATTTTCTCTTCTAATAAGTTTTGTGACATTATTGTTTATGCTTGCTCACTTATATTTTGCTGTTAATAAGATATTAAGAAAGCTGCTTTTAAAATTTACAACCGATACAACATTAGTGAATTGCACAATGATTATATTATACAGAATAAGAATGAAATAATAAAAATTTAAGAGAAAAACAATTTCAAATTAAGTTTTCTGAAATGAACAATATGCACATTAAAAAAATACATTTACATATATGCAAACTAATTCAGTTTGTATATAAAATGCTATATATATTTTACTAAAATAAAGGAATATGAAAATTTGTAAATTAGATTTAGAAATAAATTTTAAGCAATGTTATGGAAGAAAAAAATTTAAGAATTTTTCAAATGTATAGTAGTTTAAAACTTTATATTAATGACACATGTATAAGGGATACTTTTTAAGTTAGGGTCGTTTGTCAAAAAAAAGGCATGGTCAAAAATTTTATTGTATACTACTTCTCTTCATACTTACCATAATGTTCCATAAGCTTTTCTATGTGATATTGTACAGCACTGACACATACAAATCTTCATAGATGCTTACATCAACTGTACACGCTATATTATTCGATTATATCAGGTCAGCTCCTCTTGGTTTCTTGTGAACCTTACCTTACGATTGCTCTCAATTTTACGTGCTCATACATTGCATATGGTCCACACAAATCTGAGGTTCGTTATACATTATACAGTTCTAGAATGTGGAATTCATATATATATTTTGTAATTTTTTAAAAAAATTATTGAATTTTACATTTAAGTTGCTATTTCTGAAATCAAGATAGCATAAAAATATATGTATAAAGTTTTCATTGGCAGTAAAAGTTTTAAGAGATTTTTTTCAATAAAAAAAATTTATAAGCTACATTTAAATAGTATGATAAAAAATGTAAACCATTTGTACTTCATAAATTTTCCAGACATTTCTATCCCACTGAAATTAAGTATTTTTTTTCCTTTGAAGAACTTTATAAAGTATTCAACAAAATCTTATATTTGATTTTTATTGACATCACATTACAAAATACACAAGGACTATTTGTGACAGACTTTGTAATTTTGAACCATATTGACATCCCAATCTCAGCCCCTCAACAGATTTAACATACATTTACCGTTGTGTAGAAAAGCCAATGTATTTGAATACTTATTGTTTAGGCAACACAGTACGATTCAATCCGCAAAGAATCAAATCTAGTTTTTTTTTAGCCTAAATCGTTTTTTATATACTTTTCTATAATCTCACAAAATTTGAAACTTCTGAATTAAGAAATGCAGAATTAAGAGACAGTTTTTATTCACATCCCAATTGCACAAATCAAAACTTTAAACTGACTTATCTCAGAAAGATAAAATAACTTGTTGGTATGCCTTTTTAAGGAATTTTCAATAGACATTCATAAAAAGTATTGTACGAGTTCCAGTCATTTTACTACAAAACCCTTACCAACTTCTGTTATACATAGGTTGACGTACTTGTCAATCAAATTTTGTCGGAGTAACATTGTAAAATCACTTCTACATTATGCACACAGGGAGCAATCAAAACATTTTTGTGTAAATTGTACCATGTCCCCTTAAATCTTCAGAGCTCTCTAATACTATGAAAAATTGCCATTTTATTTGAATTAAGTGTTTCTTTCCTCTATAGAAATATTATGGTGAGGGTATTGAGTAAAATTTTTTTTGTTGTTTATCAATATTTATACCTTTATAATGACTAAATACAGAAAATTTAAGCATTTAACATTTTTTAGAAATATAAAAATGTCATTCATGCAAAAAAGTACAAGTAGTTAACTTATATACTAAAATTATTTGAGTATTACGAGTACATTGGTTAAGAGAAAATTTTATTTTTTGATAATGCCAAGTGTAACTTTTAATTATTATATACAGGAAAAAGAATGACTCGTCTATATAGTTTTTGAATTAACACAGATCAGAAAAAGAGGGAAAAAATCATTTTTTCCTCTGAATCCTCATCATTTTTTAGGTGTCTGTAGTAATGTTTTTCACAAGTGTATAAGTAAAAAAAAAATGTGAAAATATTTGTAATAATGAACATAATTCAAATAATAAAGTTATATGTAAAGTTAAAAAAAAAATTTAATACATGCTCCAATTTATATACATATATATAAATAAAATTAAATACTAAGATGCATTAAAATTTTTCTGTTGAGAGAGTTTTGCAATCATTCGCTTTCTAAAGCGTTGTGTGTGTGCTTGTTGTTTCTTTTTATATTCTTCCTTTCTTGGACAGGTGAATGTAATACACTAGAAAAAATAAAAACATTCAATATCTCTCTCTTTATAAAGAATTAAAATAAAAAAAATCATAAGTAACATTTTGCTAAAATTTTACTTCCATACAACTAAATTTAAATTTCACTTATGCTATAAAAGTAAATACACCTAAAATCTAATCTTCTAATAAATCAGTGTAGTAAAAAGCCATTAGAAAAATTTTAGTCTTTTTTTTTTTCCATACTACATGATAATTATACTAACAGTCAATGGCTTGGCATTTGTTTAATAATAGCAATTATCAAATTTCATATTCATTTAATTTTAAGAGCACTGATATTTGTATTGTTATATTAAAATAATTGACATAAAAATCATTATTTTTTATGGTTCACAAAAATAAATAAATATTATGGATTAAACATTTGAAATGTAAATTCCATACAGCATACTTGTTCATCGAGGTAATCCATCAATTTCTTAACACTGACTCTTATTCCGTTTTCTTTCAGCTCGCATTGTAACTCCATCAAATTCAAAGGCTGTTAAAAATAGACATAATTTACATGAGTACATTATTTCGATAAAACTTTATACAAATACTCGATAGCAGATTTTTAAATCTATTTTAGAGTAGGAATAAGTAAAGAAAAAATATTACTGTATAAGTTAAAACTTTCTTGTAAAGCTCATCTTTGGATGAGATGTATTCTGAAATGAGTTTTGGATCATCTTTAGATTCAGCTTGACTGCAATCACTGAACTCTGATGACTGACTGAAGTTAAACACATTATTCTTCCTGTGAATGAAGGATAATTACAATATAAATAAATGTTTTTTTAATATATAAATATTTCTTAGGTAATTGATAAATTATGATTGTTAATTTTTTTTTCATTAATGTAGGAAATTAAAACTTTTCACACTCAAATAAAAATACTTTATTTTTAAAAATGAATTACATTTCTCATTTTAATTCAATGATCAATCATATAAATTACAATATTTATTAAAGATTGAGATATTTTCTGCAAGAAAATAATTCAAATTTTGTCATTGATAATGCACTAAACATAAGTTCATTATAAAAGAATAGAATGTTAGCCATCTTAAATGCAACATCATATATAATAACAGAAGTTGAAACCCAATTATTATTTTTTTTTATTGGACAAATACCAAAGCTTCTCATGTAAAATAAATGTGGAAGAACAATTCCAGAACTAAAAAATGCAATACTTTGTTCTCCTTTAATATAACACTTGTAAGTAGCGCTACTAGCACACAATTTACATATATATTGTGTAGTCAATCATTTATATGTTGTGTTGAGTTTTAAGCACTGTAGAACTTTCACACCTATTGGCTACATTTTATGATGTTACATTTTGAATGGCAAGCAGTGAATTGAAAGAAAAATACTCTACAAAATTAAATTTAAGATAGAAAAAATTATCTTTAAAATGCCTACAATTTATAGGAGAAAATCTACAACCATAATTATTAAAGTTTCAATGGAGATGAGTAAAATTAAAAGCAGAAAACTCAGTCAATGCATTTCACAGTTAGGAAAATCTATGCCTAAATGCAGGGCTGTGAAGTAGGAATCATGATGTAAGAATTGGACAGAGCCGGAAACACTGACTCCAGTTTTTGTTGAACAATTTGAAAATAAAATCAATTGATAAAAATAATGAGCAACTGAGTTATTACTTTACTTTTTATTATGTGAATTAGATTTTGAGAAATATATAATTTATAGTGAAAAGGCAAAGCAAATGTGAAGTAAAGAACAAAGAGCTTTTAGGTATAAAAATGAAAAAATACGAACAAGATTTCTACACAGTTCTTGAAGAAATATGATTGCGCTTGTAAGCCACCTGCTTTAGAGTTTATTCAAATATATCCTAAAAGTTAAAAGAAGTAGCCCTAACAGTAACAGTTCCTCCTATTCAAGTTAGTGTGAAAAGACTATTCTCCGCTTTAAAGTTTATCAAATCGGATCAACGGTCTTCTATCAAAGAAAACTTTCTTGGAAACTATACTGTTTTTAGAAATTACTAATGCTATTTTTTTTCCATTTTACAATAAATATTAGTTAATATAAATAATTTGCTATGCCATCAATTATTTTTTCTATTACTTCCTTTATACTTAAAAAAAAAGCTGTAACACATGTGTATATGTTTATATATATATATATATATGAGAGAGTCAGACATTTTCCTTACCAATCTCCACAGCTCTGCATAGATGAGTGCTTCATCAAGGAAAAGATGTCTACATATAAATATTCAATCAATTTGCTATTTCACAACATCTTGTCCTTTACAAGAGAGTGGAAATGAATCCCTTTTTTATTTCAAGGTTTCATTGAGATAACTCTTAATCTTGAATAACTATTTTAATATATTTAACAATATAACAGTTCACAATTATCACACATTTATATTAGCTATATATTTAGCAGCATAATTGACAATTTCATTGGCAATGCGATTAATTTGTCATTAATAAGCATATCTTTAAAACAAATAATGTTATTCTTTTATTGTCGAAAATTCTAGAAAACTAAGGAGCACATGACAATGGAAGTTAAAAATAATTTATCAAGGTGATAATTGAGACAATTATTTTAGCACTTGTCATTGTCCGATATATAAAATTTTTTAGCTTCACCATAACCAACATCTGATTTATCATTGGCTCTTTTTAAAATTATATTTAGGTGAAATAAAACCTATATTTTGTTTAATCATACATGTCTTTTTGGTATGTTTCTGTTAAAAAGTAGCATGAAATTTTTTAGGTCTGGTAAAAGATATATTTTGAGCAGTTTCTCATTTTTAGTGAGTTTTATATTTTTGTTTGAGGAATTGTAAGATACATAGTTTGAATAACTAACATATCAAGAGAAGATTTAGTAAGTCAGTATCACTAGCTTTAGAAATTGATTTTTTTTTATATTACAGTTGAATATAATATAAACTTCCAAGGCTTGATTTGTGATTATTTTTGTTTTAAGGAAATGCAATATTTTATGTTATCTTTATGGTTTTTGTATTTTTTTCCTATACTTAGAACATTCTTATAAGTTTGCATGGTCCTCTTTACAATTAATACAACAGCTGGACCATTTGAAGCTAGCTATTGACCAGAATCGGCCAATAGAAAAGGTGTTGTGTTCCATCAGGACAACGCCAGGCCACACATGTCTGTAGTGACTCGCCAGAAACTCTGAAATTTTGGTTGGGAAGTTTTAATGCACCCACCATATAGTCCAGACCTGGCACCAAGCAATTACCACCTTTTTCCTGCATTGCAAAACTTCCTGAGTGATAAGAAATTGGGATCACGAGAAGATTCTGAAAATCGGTTACTAGAGTTTTCACAATAAGGACCAAGACTTCAATGAAAGAGGCATTATGAAGCTACCTTTAAAATGGCAACAAATTATACAACAAAATGGTGGATATTTGACCCAAATCGGACAATCCGAAACATGTTAAATAAAGTCTTGAATTTCATGCAAAAATAATGAATTTCTTTTCCCCCAACCTAATATAATAACATAACAATTAAAAAATAATTATAAATAATAACATACTTGGGGCTGCCTGATTTACAAAGGCTACTTGTGCTGCATTCTGATGAAGATGTTTTATTTTCTGATGAATGAATTTGTTTCTCTTCTATACAGTCTTTAGTACTTGAACAAGAACCAGATTTAGATAATTTATTTTTTGCAGTTTCTTTTTTCTCTTTGGATTTATTTGTGTTTGATTTTGCAGTTTTCTTTGATGGATGCTCCAAATTATCAACTGCTTGCTTTCGTTTTTTGGGGAGTGATAGATTTCTTTTAGAATCTGAATTTTGTGATGAAGATTGTGTCTGCAAATCTGGTTGATCTCCTGAATGGTCATCATTCCCTGAACAAATATCATATGACACATTTAAGTTATAAGAACTAATTTAATGAAAATTTTGTGAAGTAATGTTTTACACAATATTACTAAAAATAGTTTTAATTAAAACTGGAAGAACACCTTTTATTTTACTTTTGATTTGAAAAACAAATCTATTTCAAAACTTTTTCTCAGTAAAATAGTTTATTTAATGCTCAAAAGCATATGCATGATACAAATACAAATCATTTTTTAAAAATGAAATAAATTTTTATTATAAAATAATTAGAAAAATACATGTTTTGAATCAATGCAGTTCTAAAGGTTTCACATGTAGAACAATCAAAAAATTGTATTGGTTGAATATTTCCATAATAAAAAACTAAATGTTTCAAATATTAATAACAATTAAAGTTAGCTACTATGAGTGGAATTTACTGATCAGATAACAAAGATACTTAAGCAGAATTTTGTACAAAATTAGAAAAACATCACAAGCTGAAAAATCACAGAAACAACAGTCAAAGCATTCAAAGTGTGTTAAAAGAGTAACGAACCTTTATTTAAAAAAAGAAAAAAATCTAGTACTTAAAACAAACGAAGAATTACATCAATTTTTTTAAAGTAGTTCCTTTAGGTTTCCATATACTTCTCTCCAAGATTCTGTTACTGTTGAAAGCAATGCTAGAATGCCTCTTTTAAAATGGTGGCAGCTGATTTGTTATATTCTGCATGTCTTCTTGGGTCTAAAATCTGACCCTTTTTCTGGTTTATTCCCCCCTCCCCTCCAAACTGTTTCCTGGTCCCTGGGTATTGCCAAGCTTTACACAAAATTTAATGCAGTAGCATTGTTTAAGTTTTTCTGTTGTTTTTACAACAAAAAAATATCGCCTCACTCAGACTTTGCCATTCATTATTGATCAGCTAACAACTACGTTATTCACTATACAGGAAACCATTCCCACACATGCACAAAATTATGCTTTTCCTGTTTCAACCTAGCATGAAAAATTATTGTCTGATACCTTTTGAAGACATCTTGTACATTTATTCTTTCATTGCATTTTTTAACTACACAATGGTTTCAAAAAATGACACATATAATTTTTGCTGCATCATTAGTATATTGAAATTTTATTCATCGTACCCTAAATTAAGTAAAAAAATAATCGCACAAATTGTTGGTACACAATAGTAATAATATTTGTATTCAATATGTTTCTTGTTCTACTTAACACAGCATATAATATAAAACAAGAAGCTGAACAAAAAGGTATGCAAAAATATTAAATATGACATCTCAATACCTGATTGAACTAATAAGAGTGAAATCAAAATTGGATGCATACTATATTCAGAAATCAACCTGAATGAATGTATCCCCACAATACATCACACAAATATAAAATAAAAAGTGCTTTTTTATAGCATATACAAATAAAAATGGACATGCAAATTAAATTTTGTAATATAAAAGGACAAATTAAATATTGAATTAACTTTCAGATAATGCAACTTATCTTAAAAAAAATTCATTGGTGAAAATTCAAATTTAAGAAACCATAATAAAAGCATTAATTGTTAGTATTAAAATAATTATTTTAAAAATATATTTCTCCCCAAACTAGTAGTACATATTTACCTATTTTTCTATGTTTTTCGGATGTTTTCAAATACCATTCACAATAAGTATAACTTATTTAAAACTTAATATATCAAAAGGAACCTGCCTTCATATAGCTTAATTTTACTAAGATCAATAACACATTTATATGCATGTATAAAAATACATTTAAAAACTGATAATAAAAGAAAAATATATTTACATGGATGAGTTTCATCATATATATGAGACAAAACAGCAACTGCTTTCTTTCTAGATAAAGCTTTCACTCCAACTCTTTTTAAGGCTTCTTTTAATTGTGGTGTCATCATACTTTTGAAATCTGGCAATGGAGTTATTGGTGAATCAGAAAGTTTAAATTTTGGGTTCATACCATTGGGAGATGATGCACAACCTAAAATTTTAAACATATATTGGTCAGAAAAACAGAAACACAAAGACTCTGCATTATTAACATTCCTATATAATTATTATACATTAACACATTGTAGACTAAAAATTTTACAGAGACTATCTCATGTACTGAATATTGTTTCATAATTGATATGGAAGTAAAACAATCAAAATAAACTTTGTTCATACACAATGAATTTAGATGAAATTTTAACCCTTTATCTACCGACGGTACTTATAAGTACCACTCACTTTAAAGTTACATAGAATAACCATGTTTACGAATACTTTGATGATACTTAGCAGGAATATTCTTTGAAATCCACTCTTCCAAGATATATGGCAGCACTGGTTCTATGATGAGTATTTTAGTGGGGAAGGGGAATAGTTTTATAACAGAAGTTGCATTTTCAGCAGATTGCGAAGATTATGATTTTTGTCCAGAAAAAATAGTTAATGTCAAAATTAAAGTGTCTTATTTTTTTGTATGTTAATGAGGACCTTAGAAAATGATTTGACTATTTATTTTAAGTGGACAGTGTATATAATTATACAGTGGAATATCTTTCAATTAATTAATTAGCTCTAACGGATTAAATTTCCTAAAATTGAACATTTTGTTTTTGTATATCCCTTATTTTCCATGTAGTAATTAAAAAAAAATATTGCATGAAAAAAACTGCAGTAAATCATAATGCGGTAGATAAAGGGTTAAACACATCTTTCATATAACTTTTAATAAGACTATAGCAGTGGTTCCGAAAGTGGTCTATATTACCCCCCAGGGTTCTATGATGATCTACAAGGGGTCCACGTCAGCAAAAAAATAGTTTAGGGGTCTATGATGCATAAATGGGGGTCTACAATAATGGCTTTCATTCAACCAGATCGTTAATTTTAAAAGGAAATTTAGGCAAGTGGAAACCAATTTAACAGAATTATTTACTAAATTTAATGAGGTTAATTTGCAGTTATAAAGCGACAGCATAAATTTTATTAAAACAAGGACCTTATTTCAGCCTTTCTTGCCAGAATTAAGCTAAAGGAGTATAACATTGAACATCGCAAATTTTCCCAATTTCTCAATTGTCACAATCAGTCAGGGAAAAAAGGTTTTAACCTACGTTCAACATTTAAATGCCCTTTTTTAGATTTTAAAACTAGGTTTGAGAATGCTTTGACTGTGACCACAGTAGGCAACAAATTCAAATGGTCACTTTGAAAAAAAAATGTCAGATTACAAGAATTAGGCTCTAACAAAGATCTTAAAGTAAAGTTTAGAAACGAATGTCAGCAATTGGCTTTAAAAAGATATATGTTATTTATCCCAAATTATGAAATATCTTAAGACAGTTTTTAATTGTTTCTTTTTTTCCAATTGAGAAAGAGTTTCAGTGCGTTTGCTAATCACCAAAACAAAAAAGAAAAGACGGGACACTATTAACCGAGGAGATATTTCGGGTTAAATCCGACAAGATTGATGCCAAATGTTGAAAATTTGTTATATCATCCCTATATTCGTCTTTCCCACTAAAAGCATTTGTTTGTTGCTCAGTAACTTTATGTAACTGTTGTTTTATGCATTAATTTAATTGTAATTTAAGGGGACACAGTGCGATTAAATTGACCAAAATCGGTCAAAAAATCAAATTTAATTTTTTTAGCCTAAATTATTCTTTATATACTTTTCTATAACCTCACAAAATTTGAAAGCTCTAAACCTAAAAAACGCAGAATTATGATAGTTTTCACGTTCGTTTTTATTCACATCTCTATGGAAAATCAAAACTTTGAACTGACTTATCTCAGAAAGGTAAAATAACTAGTTTGTCATCATTTAAAATACTAAGGCTTTTTTTCTATTGTGCCTAATGCTTTGAATTTTTTTTTACCTATTGCTAATAGTACATGTAACAAAAGTTGGTATGCATTTTTGAATCAAAGCAATATTTATTTTTTTAAAAATAGTTGAACTCAGAATTTATACATTTTTAAAGGAATTTTCAATAAACATTCCTAAAAAGAAGTATTGTATGAATACCAATCACGTTAACGCAAAACCCATACCAACTTTTATTATACATAGTTTGACGTACTTGTAAATCAAATTTCATGCATGTACGTACATCTTTGTAGGAGGAGTAGCATTTTGAAATCACTTCACAAATTTTAAGTTTTTTCCTTAAAAAATTACATGTCTAGCTTTTTATGAAATTTTGAACACAAAATCTGTTTATCATAGTATACTTACATAGGAGACAACCAAAAAAATTTTAAAAATCCTTAAATTAAAAATTTTTGCACAAATTGTACCATGTCCCCTTAATTAATTAGCATGTGTTTTCTTAAGTATTAAACATTATACCTCACTACTTTTAAAAATTTTAATCCTTTAAAGTAAATAGCTCTATACCTGACGACAAAAACCCATTTAAGTTGATGAATTTGCAAAACCTTATTATTAGGTAACTAGGGGTCTACCCCAAACTGAAAAACCTGGCATAGGGTCTTTGAGGCAAAACAGTTTGGGAATCTCTGCTGTATAGCAATCACTTATATGTAATGGTACACAACATGACTAAGTGATTTGTTGATATAGTTACTCAGTTCAAAATTTGAATAATTCACCATGGTGGAGTAATATCTTTTTCAATCTACTCTTCTTCAAAATCACTTTCACTATTAGATTCTATCACATTTTAAATTTTTGTTTGCTATTTTGAAGGTCTAATATTAGATTCATGTCCACTAGCAAAGCTAGCTCCGAGAGGGCCCTGTATCAAAATTCCTTTGAGGCTCTTTTTTAGAGATGGGAGCCCTGTTAGTGGGACTGTAGCTACACATGTTGAGGCTCCCGTATCATTGATATGGCAGTAGCTACGCCCCTGTTCATGACTGTCGTTTAATAAATCACTTTCAAGATCAAAACAATCTCTTTTTATATCATTTCGAAAGTCAGATAACGCATCTATGCCTAATTCATTAAAAATTTCTTAACTGTCACATTCTGTCATGATTACAATTTCTGAAATTTTTAAATTGCGATTAAAATTTAAATACCAAGAAAAATATTTTCTTTATAATAGGACAAACACAAACAGAATGAACAAATAGTTTGAAATATTCTGATTTGACCTGGGTTTTACAATAATAATGTAAGTGCAAATACGAATTACCATATTTACTTGAATCTAAGCCCCATCCCAAATTCTCAACAAGTCTTAGTGGAAAATGAAAAATAGTGTAAAACCTGTAATTGCTCTAATTGCCCCATCCAATGCATTTTTTTATTCTAAGCAGTAATTGATTTTCAGTAGCTTTAATATTCGAAAAAAAGGGCGGCTTAGATTTGAGTAAATATGGTATTTTACAATTGGTCAATATAACATTTTGGCATATAAACACTAGCTACTTTTGACCAATCAACAATGTGTTAATACAGGTTCATTAATTCCATTTTGATATGTAATTTTTTCAATCAAAGAATAAAACTTAAATTATTTAAACTTAAATAAATAAAACCCTTACATTAATACCTTATTATGTTTTTTTACTCAGAAAAAAGGAAACTTCATTAATAAAACAGACTAAATGAAAATAAGTTAAATTTAAACAAATTTTTATTTTTAAAGAGCAAAGTTTTTAATTACAACTGATATTTTCCCGTCAGGAGCTATTTCTATAAGAATTTTATCTTTTTTAAAGATTTTGGCAATTTTTTTAAAGTGATTCTATTATATTTTTTCAATTTGCATGAAACAGATTTTGTAACTTATAATTTATTAACTTTTTTAACAAATATTATATAAACATATTATAAAACATAAGCTCGGACAGAACAAATATTTTAAAAAGCTTTTTTTGAGGGTAATAAACTTGAGAATGACAGAAATAAATAACAAATAACTAAGTTTGTTTTACGGTTGATGTTTCATTGATCTTACATTTTCATTATTTAACTAACATTCTGGTTCAATTACTTATATATATATTACTGTAGAAATGCATTCTTTAAAAGCATCAAATCTAAAAGTAGAATTTTCAAACAGGATTATAGGATATGATAATGTATATAATTAAAATAAACAGTAATATCTGACACCTCTTAAGTTAATCATGAAAAAAATGTATTTTTTTAAACCTTAGATTTGCAAAAGTCTGAAATATAAATACACATATTTACTTTCTTTAGCTTTTTCTTTAAGAGTAGGAATGCTGCTCTTGTCTTTTGATACAGATTTTGATTCCACATTTGAATTTTGTTGTGACCAACAAACTTGGTCCTTAAATGAATTTGAATCTTTTTCAGAAACTTGCTGATATTTACTTGCTTGAAAATTCCATGGACTTTCGGGTGATGCCACCAGCAAATCTTTAAAATTTTTCTAAAATGACACAATTTTCTAATAAATGAATTTTAATATTTTTTAAAATGCAATGTATATTGCACACTATACAAAATGAAAAGATTGAAAAATACAGGTAAAATTAAAGAGTTAATGTTCGGAAATTAGCATAAATAATTTTTAGGAAAGGAAGATGTATACATTGCAAACAATACTCAAAAATGTAAAGACGCATATTACAATATAAAATGATTGTTATATTCAATGCTTAAAAATTCAAAGGAATAATATAATTTACTAATGCTTTTCACTAAAATAACTTGAGCTATCTTATTTTAATGATCAATGGGGACATTAAGAGATGTGATAAAATGCACTTATATACCAAAATCATAGATTTATAACTCTAGAACAGGGGTTGTTCAATCCGCGGCACCTGTGCCATGGTGTGGCACAGCCGAGTTGCAAGAGTGGCATGCAAAGACATTGAAAAATAAAAAAAATTTGAAAAGATAATAATAAATACTAATTTTTTTACTGTTTTATTGAAAGGTGGTTGTCTCAGACAAAATAAAACATCAAAATTTATTTTAAATACACTTAATTAAATTACAATAGAAAATTAAAATGTAGACAACACTCCTTCATTGTTGGTTTTTCAAAGTGCATTCATGAAATTCTGGAATTTGAGGGAGTGTGTTTTAAAATATATGGAAGAAAACAATGAATTGCCTAGTGAGTGCTTACTTCTCAAGAATGAAGATAGGCTTTGAGAATTAGCTTTTCTTACCGATACTATAAGACATTTAAATAATTTAAATTTAAAATTACAAGGAAAAGATCGTTCTTTTCCAATCCTGATTGATCACATATCTTCTTTTGTGAACACACTTTTGCTTTTTTCCCCCTCTATTTTGGAGAAAGAAAGAGAAACTGATGCACATCTAAAACAATTTGATTTTGTTAGCATCTTTAAGAACTAATCCTAATGTAAATGACTTAGTAAAAAATCTACAAATTGAAAAATCACACATTATGAAAGTACTGATTGTTTAATAAACAAATGTTTAGAGTTAAATTTTTCTGGTTACTCATTTTTATTTTATACCTAACCTAATTGATTGAAACTGAAAAGAAAATTTTAACAATAAAACTTTAGTTCATACTTTTGTCTTATTTTTTATATTATTTATAAATTCCCACCACTTAAGAATTGAATAAAATATGTGCTATTTGTGTAAACATTTCATAATTAACCTATAAGTATCATTTTTTCACCTTTTTGTATTCTTTTGTTTGTTGGAAAAGTTTGAAGTGGCATACACAATTTTTTTTATCAGATAGTGGCACTCTTCCCAAAAAATTGGCCACCCCTGTTCTAGAATAATGTCTATTTATCAGTTATCTAATTTTGATGATTAATTATAAATCCTTAAATCAGTTACACAAAAGCTTAAAATAAGAAATTTATCACAATTAGTCAAAAAATTAATTCTTAAGACTTTTTTCTTTATTTTTCAGTTTGATATTTAATTACTAGTTCTTTTGGAAATATTTCAACAAATATATAATTGTTAATAAAATTTGTTACTAAGATTGAAATCTAATTATAACTCATAATAAATCTGGAACTATACAATTATACACCTTTTTAAAATAAAATATAAACAAGTAATATAAAAAATTTTTAATTCCTACTTAGATCAAAGAAAATTTTTATTTTAGCTACTTTTTATTAAAGAGTTACAATTAATATAAATATGTACATACATATGACAGAATCACAACATTAAGTTGTAATTAATTTTTATTAATAGTCATTAAAGTATCGTATTGTCATCCAAAACAATCATGTATATAAAATTTCAGTTCCAACTGAATGCTTTAAAACGTGAGAAAAAAACCTTTTCAAGTTTTGACAAGTCGCCAAAGTGGCTATGTTTGTAATTCTTTAAATAATTAGTTTTAATCAATTAATTTTTATTAATTATAATTAAATTATTGTATTGTCATCCAAAGTAATCATATATATTAAATTTCAGCTCAAGTGAGAGCTTTAAAATGTATTTTATTAACGATTGAAAATTCCACCAAGATAAATAAACAAATAAATATATATAGAGAGTGTGAGTTAATAGTAGGAATTGAAAAATATCAGTAAATTAGGAATTCTTCGTATTAATTACAATTATATTTACATATATGAGAGAACTTACAGAAGTGCCTGTCTTCAGTTGATTCATTTGGATACGTTCAAGAAGGGGAATGTCATTCATACATTCATCATCCAAAATATCATCATCTATAACAATTTCCTTTGTATTGTTCAAAGCCTCTTTCCTAATAATCTCATCATCATTAGGATCTGACTGACAATCTATCACATCAAAAACCACAGGAGATTTATTATTTTTTTCATTTACACAACCTTCATAGTGTTTGGGTAAACTATGTTCCTCACTGTTAATTTTAAGTTCAGTACAATTTGATTTAATTAACTTAATATCATCTATATTATTAATGTCATTCAAAGAACATGGTTTACTTGATTTGATTGTTTTAGCTTTAATAGTATTTGAATCCAATTCACAATAAATAATTTCCGGTAAATTTGTACTTGAATATTTGTTTTTCTCAGTACTTGATAACAGATCAATTTCTTTTCCTGATAGTTTGTCATGTTCTTTAAAATAATTTTTACCTAATATGAGTTCACAATCATCAGGCCTACATTTTTTCTTGGGGGAATCTTCAAAGCTTTTGAATGAATTTCTTTCTAGTAATGGATCTACTTCATTATCAGAATCACAAATTAAAATTTCTGGTGATGAAATGTTCATCTCACAAATATCATCATTTAAACAGTTTTCAATACTTTTTTTACAACTCGAGTTCTTATTCTGATAGTCTATTTTTGAAGATTCAAATGAATTTACTTGAGACAAAGTTTGCAACTCTTTTTCATCATAGATTTTTATTTCTTTAGGAGGAGAAACTGCATTTTTCATTTCATTAAAAGATTTGGGTGAATCCAATTCATTTTTTTCCCTGTGTGTGCTTCCAAACTGGACAGACGAGTTTAAACTTGTGCTGAAGCTACTGCAATCACTATAAAATGAAGTAGATGGTATATGTGCATTTTTCAATGGAGAAAACACCTTATGCATATTTTCATTTACTGGATATTTTTCTGAATCAGAATTATTTTGTTCATCATCTAATACAATTACAGCTTCATCCAAACAGCTAACAAACTCATCATCCCTTAAATTTTGAGAAAAATTACTTCTATTTTCAAAAGATTCCTGCATTATGTAAGACAAATTCTTTGTAGAAATCTCTTTTTCCACACATAACATAGAGGAGAGAGACATTTCTGGAGAAATATTTTCTGACATATTTTTGCGAGGAGTTTTTTTGAATGGAGATACTTTTTTGATACACATTGTTCTTTCAAAAGAATGAGGGGATGAACCAGAGAAATCAGTATCTTCCTGAGATGGTTTTGTAGGGGTATGATATGACAATATACAAGGATCTGCACAATCATATACTTCGTTATGTGACATGTTAAATTTTTCCGGAGAAACTACTGTAATTTCTTGTTTTTCACAAGTATCAAATGATTTTTGTATTACAGAAGAAATATTAGTTTTTAAAATTTTACATGAATCATTAGAAGAATTGCTATCATTGTTACAAGCATCAACATTTGAACTAATTTCACAATTTTCATTAGTAATATGATTATGATTGTTCACATTTAAAATACAAATATCTGAATCTGTAGAAACAGTTTGGGGTTGAACATTTTCAACTATATTAGTTTCTTTAATATAAGCTCTATCAATTGGATCAACAACGAAATTGGAGTTTATTTCATCAACTCTTTCATTTAAAAAATCTTCATTACTACCACTTCTGCAGTTTAGTATGTCATTTGTTACAAAAATCTGGCTACTCTTAACAAAATCATGCCCTTGCTTTCCATCAGAAAAAACAACTTGATTTTTTTCTGAAAATTCACATAAAAATATAATAAATATATACTCATTACAAAATTTAAAAAATTCAACAATTTTTCAATAAAATTTTTTTTCATTAGCAGGTTTAGGTAGAGTATAACAATATACATAGCAAAATATATTATAGAGAGATATAATACTTGTATATTGTGGAAATTACTTTAAAAACTCTTTTATTATAAAAAGTTTAGGCTTTGCATAAAGTGTACAATTATATTTCTGGGAGACACAATAATCAAGTATTAATATCTTGAAATGTGTACACTTTAAAATTTACTTTTTAACATGCAATACATAATACCAAAACAATGACACAAATGTGGAAAAATAGAATTTTTTGGAATTCTACATTTTGAGAAATCTTATTTCTTAAAGATAAATATCACATAAAAGATAAAATGTTATACCTTTATATATCTTTTTAAATAACAAATTCTTATATTAAGTAAAAGTTTTATAAATTTTTAATTTTTTCGATAAAAATGTATATTATTTTAAGAGATATTTATTACCCAATGTATTTCACTGGTTTACATATTTGCTGTTATTCACTACAATACAAATGTACATTTTTATACCTTGCATGTAAGTGATTAACGTAAATAGACTACACATATATTAAATACTTGGCGCATTAAAATTTTTGGTTAAATGGCAAAAGTGTGAAGTAACACAAAAATTTATAGATCACACTATACTAAAATCACAATTGCAATATGACATAAGCCATGAGATATGAATATAGTATAATATGTATATTAACTATGTATATAAATATAATTGATCTTCACTAATACTAATTATGCCTCAAATTCATGGAACATAATAACAGACACCATGATTACAACATACATATTTTTTTAAACACAATATTGTAAGAAACTTCTTACACAACAAAAGAATACATAAAAATTGTTTGGATATTTTCAAATACAATCCAAATCTGATTTCTGCTATGAAAATTGCATTTAATTACATGAAATTTGTTTTAAAAAATCTTTACTTATTTATACCTAGACATTTAAATATAATTAAAACAACCAAAAGTGAATACTGTTTAGGACATAAATGATATTTTCTATTGGCATTAAGTGATTCGATTACTCAGAAAACACATTTAAACAAATACATTCTGCAAATTTTAAATAATTAACTACTGAAAGTCTAATAAAGCTGAAAAGTCAAAACACTAATTTAAAAAAAATAACTTGAATTAAAATTTTAATGTTTGCCAAAAAAGTATTTGCATAAAAAGAATAATAAGTAACTTAAATGCATCTAAGATATAATACAAAGTTTGAGCCTTTTTATACAGCTTGTTTCATAGTAATGTTAAATTAAAGCAGGATAAAAGAAAAAAAAATGGAATATATTTGAATACCAATGATTTAGTGATTACATTTGAGACAAAAACACCTTTGATTAATTAAAAAATATTATTGTATGCATGGGTATGAAATGGTAAAAGTACCATTTGTTGAAAAAATACACTGCATTTTGCTCAATTCTATACATATATTAATCAATTACTATACCTTCATTAGATATTTCAGCATCCACAAAAGAAAGTGTTGGAATTTCTTGAGTCATTCCATTAGCCAATATTTCTAAAGCTTCATTATTACTGTTCAATATATTTAGCAAATCAGTTACTTCATAGCTGTAATAAATTTAAACATAAGTACTAGAAAATCAACTTCAACAGCATAAACAATTCTTTTTACATTATATTAGAGTAGTAGAATAGAGAGAACTCGTTGTATAATTTGAAATTATGAGATGTAGTGAAGAGGAAAAAAGAACATGAACTTATTCTCAACTTATATACTAAACTACTAAAGGCATTTAGACACATTAAATTTACTGAACAGAATATTTAGTATTGTCCTTTGTTGGAATAATGATTCAAACTTACAATCCACAAACTTCATTTCCTTACTACCAAGCTACTAAAATAGTGAATAAAATACATTTCCAAAGCATTCAATTGCAATAAAATAAGATAAGATGGTCGCAGTAGCCTAGTGGTCAACTTAATGGATTCTTGGCTGGTGTGTCATGAGTTTGAGCCTAGTACAACTGAAGACCCGCCATGCAGAGTGTGGGCCAATGCACGTTAAATATGTCAAGGCTCTAATGTCCTCCTGTTGTTGTGACATGGAAGTTAGGAGAGGGTGTGCCAGCTCAGATGTCGTACTCCATCCAGGTACATCCTTGTGTAGCTGCATAGTGTGACATTAATATTCACTCAGAATAAAATATGATTCATTTCAAAATAAAATGAATAAAAATTAGAAACTTTAGTTTCCTTTTTAAAAAAATATTTTTGCCAGAAAATTGTAGATAGTCAACAGTGCATTGGGTTCATTTTATACAACTGATAATAATACGATGAAAAACTTTAACTAAACATACAATAATTTGAAGTACATAAATAACTTTACAAAAATCTACTGTAGTTGTGTTTTGAATTATAAACTATCTTGCTTCTTGTAGAATATTCAATAAAATATTGGATTATTTGAAAGGGCCTGCTAAACTTATTTTAATCAACAAAATGTATAGATATCTTTAACATACAGTAAGACCCCGCTTAACACTGTTTCGCTGTTTTGCGCTCTTTTATTTCAACCCGGGGATTCTCCAAAATTGCTCGCAGCGCTACGGGGATTCCCCGAAATTGTAGGTTTCAAAATATGTACATAACATTTCCGAAACAGTGTAGTTGTGTTTCTTGTTTGATGCGGTGTTGTACGGACGCATTTTTATCATTTGAAACATTTGTTGACATTATTGTAAATTTAAATTTATATAATACTATAACGATTAATACAGTGACAAATATGATCTTTAGTTTTTATCATGGTTGATAATGAAAAACAAGAAAAGAAAGCAACCAGAAAAAAGCATTTCACTGGAAACTAAAATACAAGTGATTAGAAGATTAGATTCTGGTGAACGTCAATCTCAAATTAGTGCTGCATTGAATTTGGCAACTTCAACAAGATGCCTTCTTGACAAAAAGGCAGAAAATTGGAAACACAGAATAGACTGAATAATCTGCCTGACTTAGAGTTTTATTTTTTTTATATGTATATATTCATTTATATTGTTTTTATTTTTGTAAGAAATAAATGTTTGGTTTTATTTTTATTAAAAAAAAAACAATTATTAAATTTAATACCTAACCAATTTTTTATCCATCTTCCCCTAACCCCATTATTTACATGTTAAGATAACCTCGTTTAGCGCTGTTTTGCATTACGCTCTACTTTGATGGAATGTATCCCCCACGTTAAACGGGGTCTTACTGTATAACATTTGCAAATTTAATTGAAGTAATTTTAATTACTATAGAAATTAAAAATTTACCTCAAAGCCAATTTATAAAGTTCATCAATTGTATCATCCTTCCATTCAGCAGAGCCAGTGTAGATGAAATTTAAAAAAAGCTTAGCAGCATCGAGAGAGATATTTTCCCAATGCAGTGTATAACGTCCATTTGTTGAAGGCACATTTAGTTCCTAAGGCAGAAATAATAATTTGCTTAAAAATCAAAATACCTTTAAAAATCATAGAGAGCATAGATTGCAGAAAAAAATAATAACTTACATTTTTCAAAATAGGATATCTTAATGCTAAAAGTAATTTGTGAGCAGGGACAATACATCCTCCATCAGTATGTATATCAACATCACTCATCCAACTATTACCAACTAGAGATTGAAGAGAATCCATCAGCGATGGAAGTGAATTATTTTCTGGCATTGAAGAATTAATCTGAAATTCATATATATCAATTCTTCTTATTTAAAATTATTAACATATTATCATGATTTTTCTTTTCTACACAATGCTTCCTCTTTAATTCTTTTCTAAAACATATTTTCTTTTCTTTTTTGTATTGTGTTTGAAAAAAAAAAGTAATTAAAGCCTTAAAAAACATAATTCCAATATTTTTAAATCATTTTATCAATTCTAAGCAAATCACTAAGCTCAATTTAATTTATTAATTCATAAAAATATTTCTAACTTAAGTACAAAATTTTTTTATCAATAATATTGCAGAATTTTTTTCAAAAATAAACAAACACATTTTTTGAAAACACAGACAGTTATCGCAATTCAAATTTGAAATTTTGTAAGTTGTCTTAAAATTTACTTAACTCAATTCTAAGAATAAAGAAAATTCAATTATCTGCCTAATTCACATATATTTGTAAAATATATTTAAATGTATGCAGTTCTTTATTTTGTTTAGTAATAATTCATTATTAAATTGTTATAAAAGCATACATATTCATTTTAATAAATGTCTATAATATTGAAAATAGTCTTTCAAAAGTATATCAGATATCAAAATGGATATATACAGTTTGTAGGCACTCACATGAAAACTTAAAATCTTAATTGATAAATCATTTTATATACAGTTATTTAAAACAATTTTTAAAAAAAAATTCATTTATGAATTTTTATTTAAAATTGGAGAACATGTTTTAAATACAAGAAATTATATTCTATAAATTATTTCTGCTTCTTAGAGAACATATATGTAGCTTGATTTAAACACAAATATCATAAAGGATTTTTTTTTCCTATTTAAATATAAAAGCAATATAACAAGTCACATAAAAAAATCATTGATAAAAAATATTCTATTTTCAAAAAATTTTGCAAATTATTTTTAAAACATTTAATTATACTGTTGATTTTTTCAAAATACTTTTTTAAAATTCAATTTTAAATTATTTTAATTTTTATCTTACATCACTTTTTTGAGTACAGCTGAAAGTATAATCACAAGGTTGTTGTGTAAAAATGTGATGACCAGGTATCTGTGAGAGATTACTCAGCATAGCGCCAACTTCAACATCTGTTGGTGAAATCCAATCCATTAACTGTTCAACATAGTACATTTTCTTATTTTCAGCTTTGCTGCTCAGATTCCACAAAAAAGCAGTCTATAAAAACATTTATATTAATCATTAGTAAACCACTGTATAGATAAAGAAAAGCATTATTAGTTTAAAAATTAAATTATAGAAATTCGGAGATATATATTTGTTATAATTAGTAAAAATATATAAATAATTTTTTTTAAAAAAAGTGTAGGTTTTGAAGAGAAGAAAAAAATACTGAAACTGATTTAAAATTTTACTTTTATATATATTGAAAAGGTTAGTATTGGGGGGAAAAAACATACTTAGCAAAAATGAAATACAAACCTGCTGCGAATAAGTACTTTGTTGTTCTTCAGAGACTTCAGCATCCTTTTTTGTTTCACTCTATAATATGGTCAATATATTAGTTTAAGCTATAATTCTAAGAAACAAAGGATTTTACAGGAAAAAAAATCCCCATGGTTTCTGAGTTATTAAAAACTAAACATTATATTGTAACCTGCACTCAAAAATTACTACGGTGTCTAGCTCAAATAATTTTAATTAGTGGCACATTCTCTCTAACTGAACACAGTTACAATTACATAAAAAACAGTTAATCTTTATACAAATAATGAGGGCTTTACACAGGTGGACATTGGTGGCAGGCTGACTGGTTACGTGTCAACATGGCCAGGAGAGGGCGCTCTATTATCATTCATTATAATATTGAGAATTATAAAGAACTCAAATTATGTTAATTATTTCAAATTAAAACACCTAAATCATGGTACCTTAATTTAAATAAATAAGAATTTGTTTATACTTAAACTTTTGTCAAATCAAATAAAAATATAGTATTTAAAAGCATGATACTGTAATAATTACAAATTTATATAATCTATTTACATTATTCCTACAAAAATAAGAAACAAACCCATGATTAGTATCAATAATTCCATATTTCAAATATATATTAATTACTTTTATGATTAATTACACATTAAATATAAAATAACAAAATATTGGTTGTTTTAAAATCTGTTAAGCAGGAAAGGATAATTTAAATATTTGCAAAAAAAGGGAATTTTACTGAAAGAAAAATATTTTAATGCCCGCAGTGGTCTTGTTTGATATTGAGAATATCATTTTTTAAAAATACACAGGATGCATAAAATAGTTTAAACTGCTCACCACTGCGGCTATGATTGCATTTACTTTCTCCAATAAAATCTTTTGTCTTTCCTCTTCAGTTCTAAGTAGCAAAATAGGTGTAGGCTTCCTATTCAAAGGACAAAAGAAATCATTCATCTTTGATTCTACAAATTAAAATCTCTTAATTTTTAACCATTAAATACTTCCATATTTTTTTTAAAAAGTCAATATTTTCATATGGTTCATTTAAATTTACAAAAGAGGATAACTATAGTAAATTAAAAGAAAACATTTAAAAAAAATAAATAAAAGGAAAAAAGCTGATTTGAATTGGAATATAGTAAAACAATTCTGCAGTAACTAGGTTACAGATTCTGGTCTCATATAATCCAAGGTCGAGGTATAAGATAATAAACAGAGGTAGAGTGATACATTAAATATGATATACAATAAAATTTCTCATTTAGGCTCAATATAAAATTTAGAGATTGAAGTCTTATTTTATGTATCAGCCACATGATCTATTTGTAATTCATAACTATGAAATTTATTGTTTTTATAAACACTTTTGAGTTCAATAAAAATAAGAGTGCCCAAAAATAGCTGAGCTGTCACTATTGTGAATTTACAACCCACATTGTTTTTATCAAATCATGTGTTTGAATACTGGTGCCAGTAAAGATCTGCCATACAGATGGGCTAATGAACTTTGAATCTAACAAGACTTAAAGACCTAATGTTGGCTGAGTGTAAAAATTTTTAGAGATAGATGCCAGCTCAGGTGCCATCCTTGTCATTGATTATTAAAAATTACAAGGCTTGTCACTAACAACTCTCATATTGCAACATAAAAAACAATTAATCAATCAACAAAAACAGGCAGTTAACAGTATTAACAAAAAAATATGAAAATATAAAGTACACTAACTTTTTCCAAATTACATAACTGCATGGCTTTTTTATGAAATGACTTAGAACAGATTTTGACTTTTCAAAATTGATACTTTATGTTTATCCTTACTAATACTATAAACGTGAAAGTTTGTGAGGATGTTTGTTGCTCTTTCATGCAATCGCCACTGTATTTTTTGGAAGTGTAGAAAAAGTACCTACTAAGAATTATGCCATAAAAGCGTAAGTCTCTAATCTTTCCCAAAGCTCTAATAAAGCTTGAGCTATGAAAGTAGCTAAACAGTTGCCAACTTGACTCTATTGCCAACATTTCACTTTGTTTTTCATTGAATCCCCATTATAATTTAAGAAACGGTGTTGATTGCGAATATTACAATTTTAACATAAAATACATACAACAGAAAGTAATATTAACGAATTACACTTTCAGATATAAATTATTTACATTATTTTAAGTGTTCATTACACAAAATTTGTAACAATGTGTTACTTTTGATGAGCAGAGATCAGCTTAGGAAGGTATTTTTAAAAATCGACCCTCAAGAGAGTTAAGGGGAGTTATAAATAAAAAAAAATCCTTTTTATCAGCTATTAGATCTACAGACTTAAAATTTAACAATCATGGTTGTTTTTTTTGTTCAGCTGAGATATGCAAAAAGCTTTTTTGTTTAATTTGCAATTCACGTAAAAAGTTAACTCAATAAAAACTTTTTTATCCTTCAATCTGTATTGTTTTATTTTTCAGTTCACCTGTGCAAAGAACGGGTATACCAGCTAGTTTAAGTATAATTTTTGATCATTTTGATGTAATAACATAGTTCAGATTTAGTCATTAACTTAGTTTTTGTAATTATTATAAAAGATGTATTTTAAATTTTAGTATTTTTTCCCCATGATAGGTAGCTGTGTGAAACCATTACCTCTTTAATAATGAAAATGTGCATGTGTGTTTTAAAAAAAACCATTGAAGTTTTTAACGGAGAGAAATTTTCAATATCTTAGTTTCTGATTATCTTACTATCTGAGTTCTGATTTTTCAAAAAATGATACTTTGAGTTGAAACATTTTTTTTTTATGAATTGAAGTAAATGTTTTAAAACCGTCTTGTTACTACATCTATTGCTTAAAGAGTTGCACCCCTTCCCTGAATGTATAATAATGTACATAAAATTATAAAAATAAAATTACAGTTAATATCTAATAAATTAGATAACTATGTACCACAGTAGTACTTGTCTAATAATTACAATAACAAAATCAATCCTCACAAAATGAACAAAAATTTAAATTATATTTATTGCCTAAAAAATTAGTTATTTGATGCAAACCTTCCCTTTAAGAAAAACTTATTAAAAATATTCACTTAAATATTTGTGGTAATGTGTGTTAGAAGAGAGACTTAGTATTGATGGTTATCATATATCCCTTTCAATTCACTTTTGAACTCTAAATGGACATTTATTATTTAAAACAGCTTCCCAAAATTCTTTTAGTACTATAACAGCAAATTAATACTAATATAAAGAAATAAAGGCTTACAAGGCATGCTTTTTTGGTACAACTCGACCAGGATTTTGAAATTCAGCAGGTGGTTGTAAACCTGTAGTTGATAAAATATTTTCAGATGATGAAAAATTTGACTGTGATTGACTTTCTTTATCATTCAAAGATAAAGACAAAGCTTTTGCCAAGTGTAGATCAGATTCCAATGCGCTGTAAAAAGAAATTCATGTTTTATATCAAATAATAAATGGAATAAAAATTTTTTAAAAAAAATTCCTTTTAACATGAAACACTGTTATATGGTCAGTTATTAGGAACCTTAGGAAATACTAAGCACTTTTTTTCAAAACAAACATTTAAAAATAATTTTAAAAATAGAAATATATTTAGGCTTTTACTTACAATGTTAAAAATTCTATATAGTACTATGGATTACGGACGCCTTATTACACCAAAATACAAATGGAAAATTTTTAAAATCTTTTCTTTACAACAAATAGCATATTTCCCCCTATATAAGACTCAAAATCTAATAAATAAAATATAATCTTCTCTATTAGATAAATGTATCAAAGCTATACACAAAAAATTTTCTGAACCCCTTGACATATGTCATCAAGGAGACATCATTCATTTTATGCGCCACTATAGGCTTTGACCTCTTACAGAAGTCAAGAAGACATATGTCTGTTCTGTTTTATTTCAAATGCTCAAGGCTCATCACCATCCTCCCCTTTAAATTTACGAGAAATCTGCACTCCCTGGGAAAAATTCTGTTCTCTTTGTATGTCAAGGAATTAATGAAGATTTTTATATATAAATAATTATCTGGAACAAACGTAACTGTTTTAAGTTATTTTGTGCATGAATTCTTTTTAAAACTCTTCATAGACATAGAAAATATTATAATAAAAAGTCATCAAAAATAAACAGTTAATTACATAACATAGTTTAAATCTTTCAAAAATATCTTACTCCATACTTAAAAACTCTAAAAAATTGTGTAATGCAGATCTAATTGCACAGATTGTTTGACATCCTAAATAATAAGAAAAAGAGTTTTCTTCAAATAACAGAAACAGAACATAAGTTAGATTACTGATTCTTCAAATCCTATTATATTCCTGATTTGAAGCATAAAAAACAAGAAAAATTATTTCATTTCCTTGAGTACTGAACAATCTTAACATCACATCTAATGAAGAGAAGTTATCACATGCACTTGGTAGCACTAAATTACTTGATTTATAAGAATATCATAAATTAGTTTACGTAAAGACACTATTTGTAAGTTTCTTTAATTAAAAAAAAATGTATTTTTACACAAATAATATATGACATTCCTATTAATTAATCCTAGTGAAAGTGTCAAACATACTAATCAGAAATTACTAACTTAATGATCATCATAATCCATACTTATTTGCACAAATCCCTTCTGCTAATATTACTTCATTTCATAAATTACTAAGAGAACAAATATCATAAACATCACAGGAAAATAAATAAGTGGTAGATAAAAAAGTATTAAACATTTTTATTCACATTAAAATGAGTTCTTTAAATTCAAACTTTCACGTTTATTATATACTAATTTACAAAATTATTACCCAAATTTTAAATAAGATTACCTCTTTGGCTTTTTAAAAAAGTTTTTCACAACAGGCTTCTTGGGTTGCTTTGCTGGCCTGATGAAGAAGGAATAATATATAGAATTCTATAACACAACTTCTATTTCAATACTTAAATTACATACGGAAATGGACATTACATTGCAAATGGGATAATGATTATGAGATTACACAAATAAAATTCAATAACCTGTAAGAAAACTATACAATAACAAATATACAAGACAGATAAATATTCTTTCTTTCAAAATATTGCTTTTAGAATGTAACCATAATTGACAGTTTTTGGTTTTTTTCACAACAAAAAATTTTTAGAAAAGCAATTACTAAACATTATAAAATGACTAATTTTGTTGATCATTATTTTATGGCTTCATACATGAAACAATCATAAGGAAAGTGCTTTAATTGTTAAATTATTCATTTCTTATAACTGGATACAATTAGTAAAAAAACCAACTCAATATGCAATCTAATTATAATGAAATTTAGTATCCATATTTTAATGTTGTTGGCAATAATTAGCATGTAAATAAAATATTCTACTAGATAATCTCTCACAATCTTAAAATAAAAAATAGAACAAATTTTAAAATGAATACAATTTTACTTTAAAATGTTTAATAACATGAAATATTAAAAAAGAGAGTTTAACATTTTGTTCGTAATCAAATTCAAATAGGTAAAAATATCAAAATGCAATTAACTTTTGTGAAATCAGCATATAAGTAGTAGAAAAAAATATACATTATTAAATTTAAGATAAAAATATTAGGGAAACAATTTGATTCACATAAATAATCTTACAAATAAAAAAAATAGCTAAGAAAGGAATGTAATTCATGTAAGAAATTCTTACTTATTATTTAAAGGAAGTCCTAATGCTCTTCGTTCCAGGACATGTTTCTCTTGAAGATGGATTGCTTGTATTACGCTTTGAGAGCTGAGCCCACGAGATTTTCCACACTTTTTTATATGAGTACATCTCAACTACAAAATAATAATTCTTAACAAATCTTTTTAAATTGTGCCAGTTATTTTAAGAGTATAATAATATATGAAAACAAGACAATTAAATTTGCAAATAAACATTGTCTGAACTAGAACTTTATAAATAAAATAAATATCTTTAAATTTGAAAGAATTAGTCAGAATCTAACTTCTCCATAAATTTATATCTAATAGTTGAATTGTAAAAATCTTTAATAAAATTGTTTGTACAAAAAGTACTGATTAACTAGAGCAGTTAAAAATTAACAAAATGCTTAATTCATACAAATATATATAATGAATTTGCCGAGTGTATTCCCATTTTAATTATGATAGATGATTTGGTGGTAGTCAATTTCATACAATTGATGAGGCTGGATACATTGACATATTGATTTATTTCACATCTAGAAAACATTCACACACAAACACAAAGTAGAAGCAAAATGGCACAAATGAGCAATAGCAGACATTAATGTATCATGACAAATACAAGGTGTGGCATGAATTTTCGAAAATCACAGCTTTTATACAAAGCACAGATCAAAAGTTCCAAAACTCCCATGACTTCCATGGACAAATCTTGTGATTGGTGGATAAATATCATACAAGCTGATTACATAAGGAATAATTGAAAAAATACAAAGTAAATAATTTTGCGGTGTTAAAGTTACAATTACATCCTGTTTGGTGGGTAAGCTAACAGTTAAACATTTATGCAAAAATCCTGGATGGTCAGGAACATTACAAATTAAAAATTTGAAAGATGAAATTAATGTGAATGATTACACACATATATATACATATAATTATTTCTTTAACATTTATAAACAAAATATTTAAAAATATATTTTGCTTTATATTCCAATTAAAATTTTTATCACCAAAAAGCATATGTGATAAGAATAGAAGATTCTTAAGAAAATAAGTGTACAATTTATTTATCATAATTATTATATCATAATTATAAACAAATTGTAACAGTAAATAAACATTATTGTAAACAGTATAATTGTTACAATATTAATTTCTTTACGCATTGCTCTTTATGCTAAAATGTACTTTAAGTACAATCCTTTACTTTTTAAAAACATATCCCCTTTCTATAATTATATACTTATACCTTATAATTTTCTTAAACATATTTACATTGGTAACTATCATGCAATTTTATTTTCAAAGTAAATACTAAAAATAAATAAATAAATAAAATACTTTAATACTTTTCTGTATAAATTACAATTCTGATCTGGCTTTGAAACACTATACACATACAATAGCGAAATATTCCGATTTACTTTGATAATATTAATCCGCAAATAATTTATATAAAGTTATTAATTCTTCACAGAATCTTTATATATGATGTTGCAGTAATAATGAAGATACATTTTTTAACTATTTTATTTCTTTTAAAACTACATGAAATGTGGCACACTAGAATCTATTATTCTTATAATCTATATTTTTCTTTTATTTCATTTAAATAAATAAACACTTGTATTATTGAAACTATGTTGATAAAAGATGCCACAGTTACAGACTGAACTTAATTCAGATAGCCGAGCATCAGTGTTCATGTCAAATTCCTGTGATTTCTATTTTGTCTTGGCAAATAGTGTTGCCATTTTAGTCATTTCACTTCTTATATCTTGGATACACACACACACACACATATATATATATATATATATATATATATATATTTCAGAGAATCTGAATTTATAAAATTGAAGGTATGGAATATAAGAATTTATGAAGTATGATATTACAATATATTCTGACTCATGACCTGCTAATAAAGTAACCTTGGAAAAGCTGTCATCAAGCATAGAACTATCAATTACACACATAACTTAGAAAATCTGTAAGCCAGTGTTCACATACGAAACATAAAAAAAAGGCACAATACAAAGAACAAAAGAAATAGAACAAACATAATCCTGATTTGCTTGTAGCTGAGTTTACATGGTACAAAAAACCAAGAAACTAAAAGAAGTAGTTGTTTTGAAAGTATTTTTTCAATTTATTATGATAAAAATTTCATTTAATCAAAACAGAACTTCCTCAAAATTTTTTAAAAAGTAATTAAAATTTTAATTATGTACATAGAAACAAGCACACATGCTATAAATAGGTTTTTGTTTTATAAATTACCATACATCACTGATAGATCAAAGAAAAATCACCAAATTTTACCAACAAGGATATGATAATACTTCAAGTACCAAAATAAGTAAATTACTTAGCTTTAAAGAAATCTGATAAATTCCAAACTATATTTTTAGCTTATACATATAGTTTCATTATAATTCATCATAAATTACCCTTTAAGTTGTGCTTATTTTACTCCTCGCTGAATATGAGATAAAAAGTTTTTAAAAGATATTAAAGTGAGAAAATATAGATATTTTTAGAATATTTTTTAAATGGAAAAAGATATTCTAATAATTTGAAATATTACATAATTCTCATGGAAGTTAGTTGTGTATTAGTGCAGTTTGAAGTGAAGTCTTGAAAAATTATATAAGGGAGTGCAGAAATATACAGATAATAGTTCCATAGGTAATGGAACAGAGGATATATGACTACAATATTTTATTAATATAATTGTGCTCAACATCATTTTAACCACTCATGTTGCAACTATTTTTTAAAAAAAAGCATTCATGCATTTTAGAAAAGATGAAATTCTTTATATTAACCCTCCAGGAGGTCTGCACGTAAAATTCCGCCATTCCAGTGATGCTTTTTCTGCCTTCAAGCAAGATTCCCAAAAGCGGCCAAGCCGCATTCTTAAAAATGCGGCTCAACCGCTTTTGAGAACCCCACATGAAAGCAAAAAAAAAAGTGCGGTGCATTTTTGAAGCATCTCCAGAATGGCAAGACTTTAAGTGCAGACCGCTTAGAGGGTTAAACATAATTCAGAAATAATGTGAAATTTTTTTTTAAAGAACAGATTTTATGTTCAATAAATTTTGACATTTTTTAATTTCTTATTTTCATATAAACAACAAAAAAAATATTTAATATAATAGCTTTTGTTTTTAGTTCAAACAAATTTGCTACATATCGAAAGTTATGAAATGTACCAAATTTTGGTAGTATATCACTTTTTTATGGCAACCACACATGTTATTTTTAGTTATGTTTCAACAAATGGCACAACCATTTTCATACAAGTTTGGCTTCTGTGTTTTCATTATGCCTATTTTCCTTTTATTCTGAATTTATAAAAAAGTAAAGAATGTGGGATTTGCCAATAAAAGGAAATGTAGTAAAAATTTACTTCGAGTGTAACTGAACCTCTAAAGTGCAAGTGTTCTTATGCATATATCATGAAGTTACATTTTGGGAAATAGTTGTTTTAGAGATGTGATATTAAAAGCTTTTATCACAACTTTTGGAATTGGAAAATCAAACTTGCTTGATCCACAGTTTTATAGTTTATTTATGGTACTTAAACTATTCTTAAATCTCTTGTATAGAAATTTCCTTCATAAAAGTATTATAGAATTCCACTTAAAAGCTTGAAATTTTTAAAAAGTAAATCAAAAACCAATCAAAGTGATACAAATGAAATAAAGTAAACCAGTGCCATACAAACATTAATGCATGAAATAAATATAGCTAACTTTTTTACTTTGTAAATTTTCAATTTTCTCTAATAAAAAAGCTATCAAACTTCAACAACTAAATTGCAAAAACACACAAATACCCTTATATTTTTTTTTATTGAAATATCATTATTTAATTGATTATATATATATATACTAAATAGTGAAAATAGAACAGAAACTCAACCTCAGGAGTAGAAAAATGTTTAAAGCATAATGGACACTCCAAAATGAAAACATTTTCTGTCCCAACTTCTTGTGAAGAAATAACATCAGATGACTGGCTATCAATGCATCTACAAGAAATTAAAATTAATTATTAAGAGCTTTTTTTATTTCACAACTGCAGTAATGTAAATACTATAATTTTACAAATTTCAATTATTATTTTTTTTACAAAATCCTTAAACATCAAATGTAAATATATTTAATAGTGCTCATTCATACTAAAAAATCTTGTTACAATTTGTATATGTTCTAATATTAAAGTAATAAAAATTAAAACCTACTGGTTTATGTGAACAGAACGTTCTTCTAAATTCAAATGTGCTAAATCAGTTTGGCATACAATACAAATGAACACTGAACTTTCCTGTCTTTTCTTAAGTTTCTTTCCTATTTGAGATTCTTGAAAATCATCCGTTTCATCCATGGTCATATATTGTAGCAAACTTGTTTTGGGGTTTTAGCAAACTTGTTTACACTTGCAAGTTCATTATCTAATTGCTAACAAAGTTATTCTTTAAAGAGCATCTTTACTGAGGTACCTTTCTTGATACATGTTTGGTCCAGCAAGCTTGAAGGAATGTGAGCTGCTAATTCAGATATAAAACAATGTTGAAGCAAATCATAGAGATCCAGAAACTTCATCTTTTAAATTTACTTCAAAGTATTTTCAGGTGTATTTAAAATAATCTTACCTACAAAAAAAAAAGATACATATTTTTTTTAAATTTGACTCTCTCTCTCTAAATATATATGTATTTATATCAGGTAATAAGGATTAAAACATTAAAACATTGAATTATAATTTTCATTTATTCAGGAAAGACATTAAAGGGGGCAAAAATTGACGATATATTTTTTTCCTTTGTCAAGCTTACCTAAAATAAAAATAAAACTTCTTAAATTCATTTCTGCAATGTAAAAATACACTAACTAAAAGATTAACAGTTAAATACATAAATGAATATTTTTCCTGATAAAAAAGAACATGAAGTAATCTTCATTCAATTCAAAAATTTAAAAGAGCAATTATATAACAATAATTAGACAAATTAAAAAATTTTCTGAACATAAGTCAAAGTCATATTTACATTTCTAGATTCTTTGTAAAGCTTGTTTCAAAAATAAATTAAGGAATAATAACTTAAAGGTTTGTTAGTGGTGATGAATTAACTTATTTAATTATTAATGGATATATTATTTTCATACATAAGTTATTACAGTTTTAAAAGTATTATGTAACTTCAGGAAAATATAGCATCATAATTTATTTCCCCAAAATTATAAATTGGCTTTCATGGCAGAAACATACGATAGAAAAATAATTATATTTAATTCCAATAATATAAATTACCAAAGTAACATTCTGTTTAAATAAATGGTACTTATATATTATAATGTTGAATAATTTTGCTAAATCAAGAGATGTTACCAATTCAAAAGATGTCCCCAAATATTGTTGTCTTATTATATTTATGTTTGAGCATGAGTGGGAACAGTTTTCTAACTATAGGTTGAATATTGCAGCCATTGGTGACGTCTTTTAATTTAACAAAATTGGTAAATGATATAATATGTAAGGACCAAATAAATCAACAAATATTTGCCACAGCCAAAAACAAAAGGTAATTAAATAAATAATTCATAAAAGTTTTTAATAAAACATATAAATAGAATTTTATTTAAAAAAAACATAAAAAAAGGAGTAATATGATAAAAATATCTTTATCTAGCTTTTATTGAACTATAGGCCTTTTTATTGCTTTCTGAAACTGTTATTCATATTGAAAAGCATAGATACATAAATACAGAACTAATTTGATATCAAACTGGTACTTGTTTTCAGAGTGATTTTGAAATCCCCAAGCAGAGTTTGGGCAGCCAGTATAATGTTGTCATATTGTAATGCTATCATCCTAACTTCCTGATAAATTACAAATTTTTGCCAAAAAATAAAGGGTAAATATTAAATTAGTTTTGACAAGACATTTAATTTCATTTTAATGAATTAATTAAACATTCTTCTTTGCTTCTAAGAAACAATGTTTACGATAATAAGGAAATTATTTAATCATACCCCATAGCTATTATTTTATAACTAGAAAACTTTTTAATTCAAATGTAGAATTAATAAAACATAGAAGACACAATTTAAAATACTTTGTTTTAATGAATATCTATACGTAAACAATAATTAATAAGTGTGTAAAAGATTATAACGAAAGGAACCTGATTTATCAAAACTTCTTAAAATTCCAATTGTACAACGAACAACTCTAACTATTTGATACGATAAACTTTATTAGTCTCAGATGAAATATTAAAATTTTGCTGATAAAGATGTGTTTTCTGTAATTTTATCAACGTGAAACTGTTATGTGCGGAAACAAGAATAACGACTAGCTACATATTACATAACATGTCATTTTATGGAAACATTGTTAAAAACTTTATTTAAACTAGCTCTTAAATTTATATAAGTTAGTTAAATTCATTCACATCTAAATATTTTATATTCACAAAATTACATTTGTACTTAAGATAAATTAAGAAATAAATGATGTTAACTGAGAAATATACTGAATTTTACACTTCGTCATGATATTGAAATTATAGAATATTTACCAATAACACTAACAAATAAAAAAAATTTAGATCATGAAAAATATGTTGTTTTTTTACAGGGGAGAAGTTTCCTTTGCGTTCGGTATCCCATACAACCCCTTAGTCAATCAGTCAATCATTAAAATTGTAAACAAGATGTTTGAAAGACGTTGGGAAAGTTGAAGTTTATTTCAGGTATGCTGTCATTTAATTTCAGAAGGTCTGCCAATAGTTAAATAACTGTATTTCATTTGCGCTTCTATAAATGAATTCTTCAAATTACTAAGCGTTTGATTTACAAAAAAAGAAATAATGTTAAATTCACCAAACTATTAAATAGTTTTTAATCTTAATTCTATTTAATTTAGTTGTATACTTTTACTACATTCGAAAGCGCTGGAGGTCGATTTCTATTGAAAATTTTATTTTGAGATAATTTTAACTTGAGTATTCTATTTTATTATATATTTCAAGCTTAATATAATAGCTAATTCCCTAGCATTTCGTATAAAAATTTTATTTTAGATATTACAAAAAGAAAAAGAGCACTTAAACAAATGGAGTCTCATGATTAAACAATCATATTCAACCATGCTTAAAAACAAAATTCTAAAATTCTTTTGTCGGGAATTCAAACTTAATCAATAATTAGGTCAAATTCCTGCAACGCTCTGTACTTATCTCAACTCCAGACCGTCAGAGAGAAATGCGGCACGAAGGAGAATAAATAGGAAGAAGTCAGTCTTGTTAAGTTTGTAAACAAACAGAAGTTATCCCTATACTAGGTAAGAAATTTTGTATTTTGATTCTTAAAAATATATAATTAAAATAATAAATTCTTTGGTTTATTTTTGCATTAAAATTTCATGGAAATTTAAATTAGTTTGCGAAAGTTCATTTTATTGAATATTCTATGTTAATCATTGAATGATCTGATAATATTTGATACAAAAAAAAAAAGAAATTTATCAATCACTTGGATTTGCCTTTCATATGTGGATTAAATTTTTAAATTCTGCGAAAAATTTCTTATGCATATATATTGCCTATACATTTCGTTTCGTTGTTATAAAATGAAGACTATCTTTTATTTTGTTTTTTTCAACTCCAGTACATTTTTAATAAATAAAAAATAAGTGATTAGTTTTGCTTGCTGCTGTATTTTCTTTCCTAAATTCATATTTTAAAAATTGCTGCATTAGAATTAAATTCCGATTTCTCACATTCAGAAAACTTTTGTAACAAAATTGCATATATTTAAAGATAAAAAAAAATATCTAAAAAAATTCCCCTGTTCATTTATTCAGAAACTGAAACTTTTGTAAACAAATTGTATATGTACTTCTCATATATTCATTTTTAAGAATCGTAAGTTAAAACTTTTCAATTAATATATTTGATTGAGTTTTTTTTTTTTCTTAAAATCAATTATGATAAAAAAAAATTTAACTCCTTTGTAATAAGTAATATAAAGTATTTTATGTTTAATGCAAGAAATTCACGTGAATTACTTAAAATAAGCTGATTAAAGCTGTGTACTCTAAAGTATTCTATGTAACTTAGTTGTACAATTTATTTTATCAGTATTTGTGGACATGTTTGAAATTGTACTTTTGTAACTAGCTTATCTAATCTTATTAATATATTTGCTTTATGGTGTTATGATAATCTAATTGATAAAATTTAATAATGTAAAATTACATTTAATTAATTGGATTAATTTTTTAGAGATCTTAGCAATGTTTATAAATAATTTGTATAATTTTTGTTTAGTTTACTTGTATCTTTATTGTTAAAATTGAAATATAATCTAATTGCTAATTTTATATGCATTTATTTAATTAAAATTTAAAGGAAAATTATTTAAAAAAAAAAGAGAAATTATTGTAAAACTTAATCTTAAAAAAAATTATTTTTATATTTTATTTCAATATAAATTGATTTTGTCCAAACTTTAAAATACCTAGAGTTTATTGTTTGCTTGACTTGAATTGTTGGGATATTTTAATAGAATTTCAGTTATCATTCTATGTGCCATTTTACTTGTGTATTGATCACATAATAGTTTAAATAGTTGTGTAAGTTTATAAATATAAACTTCCGGATTTCTATATGAAAAATTCCTGTTTTGTTCACATCTTTGAACAAAATTGTACATTTTAATGAAATAAGATGCTTTTTTAAACTCTGGTATGTTTTTCTCAGCTTAGAAGAAATCCTTTTGTATTTATGGTGTTTAACTGATCTTTTAGAAATGATTTTTTTAGAACTAATTATTATCAAAGTATAATTATATTATCTTTATATGTAAAAAAAAATTTGTTTTGCTTTTCTATAGGATGATTTTAAGCTTTTAGCATAAATTTCACATTGGATATATTCATCTAGGGCTCCCTTGTTATGAATAATGCCATTCCTACAAAGAGTTATCGAGCCTGTGCATGTTTGCAGAAATACACTTCCTTTGGATGATCAAGGAGTATTAGCTGTAGAGGTGCCAAATGAATTAGAATGTGTTACCAATGGAACTTTAGCTAACATAATTCGACAATTGTCTTCTCTCTCAAAACATGCAGAGGACTTATTTAGCAGTTTATTTCGTGAATCATCCTCTATAGTAGCTAGAGCAAATTCTTTACAAGGGCGTATAGATCGACTATCTATTAAAGTAACGCAATTGGATTCAACTATAGAAGAAGGTTAGTTTCCTTTCTTAATTAACATTATCAGATCCTATGTAAGCAATAAAGACCTTGATTGCTTTGTTCCCTGATGATAAATTTGCAACTTTTACAAACATTTAATTTTGCTTTCTTTAAGACTTTAAACTTTATTTGAGATGTTTTCCCATTTGTTAATGTGTTATATATATGTATATCTTTGACTAGCCATAAAAAAATAAGTTTAATGATAAAGCTATGATAAAAATATAAATCATTGTAGCTGTTCAATATTTAATTTCTGTTTTCTCAAAGAAGCTAATTTGCTCTAATATTTTTAGAATTGACAAAAAAATAAGTTTCATAAAGTGGGTAATAGTTTAATATTACCTGTAGGGCCATTCTCTCAATCAGAACTTGCAATACCACTATATTTATTTACATTGAATTATACTAACTTGAAGTAATACTAATTCTAAATAATACTAAATACTTAAAAGTAATACTAAGTAATGGTAATACCAAAAAGGCAAACATGGCATAAAACTTTATAAAAATTCTGACTTGTGATGAAGGGCTACTCTGTTTATCATTGGAGATGATGCATCCACGATCTCCCATCTGAAAGGATTTCAAAATGGTATTATCTGCAAAGAAGGTTTTGTGACCAGTATTCTGAATTTTTGAGAATTATTCTTGTTGAATTTCTTGTGCAAAGGTAGCATGATTAGAGTATTGCCAGTATTGTCTTACCTTGGGGCAACTCAGCCAGCAATTAGATGCAAGTACTCAGATTGGTTGACTGGTATCATACTGTTTGATGATAATATTTATCCTTATTCTGCCAAAATTGTACAGTTAGGGGAGGGATGTCTTAAGACTTCTCAAGGCCCTGGACTTCTGCACAAATTTAGGCCCCGACTATGGCCCTTAAAAGTAGACATTGCACAGCATAAATTGTCAAATAATGACTAAAAAAAAATAAATATGACTGACTTAGAATCGCATAAATCGGCTCGACTGACTGCTGCCTTTTGACTGAATGAGTAATGATGGTATATGGTGGTAGTCCTTGGCCTGTTCTTGGCCGATGGTCATCACATGCAGCCAGTTGACTCGTCATCCAAAATTCTTAGTTTTTTTTGAGAATACAACCAAAAAACGTTTGATCATTGAAATTATTCGAATCATGATCTTTTAACCCTTTAACTGTCAAGTTATTTTGATGATTTGGGTACACAAATTGTCAAATTTTTTTGAACCAAAGAACTTCTAACCTCTAACCTTTGAAGTCTTCAGTAAAGTGCTGACATCTATTAAATTGAGCGATCATTAACTTTTCCCGAGAATCAGTCGGGTTTGACAAAGAGATGAAGCCGAAATAAACGTCTCCTGATATATATTCGGGTAAAACAATGCGATGCACTCAAAAAAAAATTATCTTGAGTAATACTCGGGAGTGGCATTTTCGAACACCAGTGTTGTGCCTGAGATTATCTCGGGCATGACAGTTAAAAGATTAAGGCTGAGTCAAGAATGAGATAATGCTTCCATTGTGGCCAAGGCCCTGAGGCCCAGTTGATCCATACCTTAAGACTTTCCTGGTTGGGAGGGAGTAGCTGCATCAACCCTTTCTTGCCTTGATAGAACTAGAAGTACCTGGTTTTCCAGTACATGAAGGGAGAGATTTTTTACTAATTTTTTTTATTCCTGTTTCTACAAGACATAAGTTTCACTAACCACACCTAAATATGCCTCTTAATTTTAAACTATGGTTAGATGAAGAAGTTGACTCTTGAACTGGCACTCTATGCTATTGTAAGGATTTTGACCCCTGAAGATTGAGATTTCAATATTTTTAAACTGATGTAGTATAGGCTGCAGTTAGAAGAATATTGCAAGATCTCTGAGTCTGTATTGTTTTGTGTACATGGCTTGATTAAATTGACTTAATTATTTAATTAAATTTTATATATTATTCATTTTCAAATTTAAGATTTTTTTTCCAATTAAATAAAGATAGAATTGGAATTTTTATATAGAGAAGTATTTTTCTCAAACATTAAATTGAACTAAGAGTTTCTCTCTCTCTCTCTCTTTTTTTACTTTATCTTAAAATAAGTAGACATTTTCATAGGATTTATTTTAATAAATTTTTTTAAGGAACATAATGCACATCATACATACTTTAATGATATACATCATTAAAAGGAAGGATTTGAAAAACACTCACAATCAAAGTATTATTATTATTCATAAAAAAGGGAGAAAGCTGTATCCTATTATGAAGTAATTTTGCTCACAGTTCAGTAGATAATCTGTACTGTTTTGTATAAACTTTTAATAAATAAGATGAGGGAGAGATGGAGATGAGTTGTTCTATTTTACTTGGTGGCTATTTATTATACTTGTGTTTCTGTCAGTGTGCTAAATTTTAAGGGGAAAAAAATCAATGACCCAAACATTTGAGCTTCTCCTTACAATATTAAAAATACATGTAGGGGGGGGGGGCGGCATGCATATTAAACATTTTAGAGAGACGTTGGCAAAATTTTTTGGTGAAAAGTAAGCAGTCATGTAATATAGTTTAAAATCCTGTAATGTAAAGTATGAATTATTATGGAAAGTATGTATATCTTAACAGAATCTTTTTAATTTTTAAAATGTATGAGTATTCATAAGATGTATGTATGAGTATGTAAATTGGAAGATAAACTAGACATATAAATTTTTGGTACTTTTCCATTTCGCTAGCGCAAATCTCGCGTAGCAGGCTTTTTGACAACATACAATATGCACAAAAAAGAATGTTGTAAATTTTAGTTCTTATTAGTTTTTCATTTATTTTTGATGTGTTATGAAAAAGGCATTACTGATAAGAAAAGACTGTGACTTGTTTTGAAAAAATAATGGTAAAAGTTACTAATGGGAATATTCCATTTGGCATTGGTTGTATCATTTTAGGTGACTTAATCGGATGCACCAGCAAAACAGAAAAATACAAAATTTTTGACTAGCAGTATGTTTTATTTTGCATGTTATCTTGAATTTTAGAATTAATACTAAACACACAAAGCAATCAGTATCAGCATTCCAAAAAAAAAGAAAGAAAAGAAGAAGAAAAACAAAAATGTTTAGAAATAGACTTTTTCAAACAAAATATTACTTTATAATTTTTTGAATAATTGTTGATTGAAAAGGAATTTCGTGCAGATTTAAGACTATCGATGAAAAATAAAATAATTTTATCATTATTATTAGTGTTTTCTTTATATATAAAAAAGAGTAATGCTCAAATGAATGGAATAACTGAATGATTTAGTCCTTAGTTAAATTTGATTTTTTAAATTTTGATTATTTCTTTGTGTACTTGTAAAATTTTTAAACATTTTCCCAAATTTTAATTAAATGTTTGTGTTAAGATATTTAAATTATAGAGAAGAGATAATTTTGTTTCTGCATCTATAACCCATTTAAATTTATATTCATGAGGGAAAAAATGAAACAATCCCATTTTTTCAATGAAGTGTTGTAAATCATCATATGTTTGATAAATATATACAATATTTTAATACATTTCATCCTTCACATTGTATTATAATTTTCAATTCCATTATGTTTTCAAATTAAATGTTAAGTAATAGCACGAAACATTAAGTAACTAGATAATTGTGTTCATTATCTAGTTACATTATTCTCTTCTCATAAATTAAAATAAAACATTTCGTTATTAAATGCTTGTTTAAAACTTGTTTGGGTGGGGGGAGCTGGAACAAAGTGAAATTATTTAGAATCTTAGAATATATGTATATTGCATTTTTAAGCATTAAGTCTTTTCTGATTCTGAAATTTTGTGAAGAAAATTTATTAAACATTATAAACTTGATTGATAAGATGACACAAATTTGAAATTGATGAAATACTTCTATTAATATTTCAAATGTACTTAATTTCTTTTTATAGTATCTTTACAAGACATTCATAAGCGGAAGGCATTTAAAAGTTCAATAGTTTTTGAGCAACAAGTTGTATCTAGGGAATCCATGCCTGCAGCAATGCGGGAAACATATTTTATGTGTGATAAACCTCCACCTTTAGATAAATTAAATCCTTACAGGTAAATATTTTTCTTTTGTATTTTTTCATATATTGTATATTAATTTATTTTATGTTTAAATAATTTATTTGTACTCTTTTTTAGATTGTATTGTTTTACTATCTTAGTATTCCTTTTATCAAAATACTAAAGATATGAAATTGATCTAAAATATTAATACGTAAATTCTTCTAATTTTATAAACTATTTATAACTATTATTTTATAACTATTTTATAAACTAAAACTTATTCTCCATATTTTCAATCCTTTAACTATTTTTGTTGCTTTATATATTCATTTATACATTCATATTACATTTTTTTTATTAGAATTGTTTGAATTATTTTTGTTAATGAATGTAATTTACATCTAAAACTTTTGTTGAATGAAAATTTAAAATTAGTGTTTTTGAAGAGTTTTTATTAATTTGTATATTGATACTTGTTTTACAGAGAAGATGGGAAAGACGGCTTAAAATTTTACACTGATCCAAATTACTTCTTTGATCTCTGGAAACAAGAAATGCTAAAAGACACTGAAAAAATGATGCATGATCGGGGGAAAAAGGTAATGGTGCCTTCAATTAATTTTTCAGGTGTTTAAAAATATTTATGTAATAAAAAATTGAAAGCAATATATCTTAATAATTCTTAAATATATTTTTTCTTTATTCCTTTTAATGTTTTAAATATAAGGATAATAGATGAAGAGATCCTGTATTTTTAAATATTTTTAGTCATTTTTTATCTATCTTGAAGTATGGAAAATTGCTCAATCTTTTATTAATGTGTTAAGTAGTTTCTTAGCAGTGGCTGATTGCCAACAGAAATCGGCCCTAGCAGGAAAAAATATGTCAGGCCTAAGGCCCCATATGAAATGAAACTATACTTATAAGTTATCATTCATTGTCATCATCATCATAAAAAGTAATTTTATGGCTGTTTCACCCAATCATCTGGCGATTCGATCGTTCAAGTTTCTTTTCGGCCTGAAACTACTTCGGCCTATCCATCTCTATTTCGTAGTACATGTAGGATATTATGCATACTATTTAAAACCTTATTTTTTATTAAAATCTTTCAGTTATATGTATATTGTAGTATGATATTTTAACTACCGTAAAATCCGGCGTATAACGCACACTTTTAACACACAAAATAAAATCAAAGTTTACGGGTGCACGTTATACGCCGGGTATAAAAAATGAAAGCTTTAAAAATAAAAAAAAAATATGAGCATAGAAAAAAATTATGACTTCTACATAGATCGAAATACTGTTTATTTAAAATAAATGACATTTCTAATGAACTTAAAATGTTGTAGTTCTAGAAGTGTATTACTTTTTAATAATCTTGGGGTAATATCTTGAATAAATGACTTCAAAACATAATAACATTGCACATGTACACTTCAGGCTCCTTCGTAAAAAAGGGTGTGTGCGTTATACGGCGAAAAAAATTCAAATTCTAAAATTCAAGAAATGCCGCTTGAAAGTATGGGTGCACATTATATGCCCGATTTTACAGTATTTAATTTTCATTTTGAAAATTATAATTTAATATAAATTGGATAAAGCTGTATTTTCTATATCCATAGGATGCTTAAAAATAGAAATGAATTTAAGTCAATTGCTTGGTCCTTGTTATTTATATGTGTGAGCTTAGTGAAGAATGAATGTGAATAAGTGAGAATTAATGAAAAGAATCAATAATATTTTAAATTGTAATCGGTATTATTTCCATTTCAGTAATTCTATTTTATTTAAGGTTGCTTCTAGTTCCTATTATTGTATTAGGAAAATATAAATTAGCTTGTAAATATATTATATACATATTTTGTATTTATTACCAAGTTATTATTATTTTATCTTTTTAATGCTTGATTCTTATCCTTCAATAATATAGTAAGAAAATTTCTTATTAGTGTTAAAATAAAAGGTAAGGTGTAAGGTATAAAAAAAAGCTCCTTAAATAGTTTAATATCTAAATTTCTTATGTTCAACATTTCAAGGAATTAAAGTTTCAATTCTTCAGTCTATCATTTAAATTTCATGGTGATACTTTCTTTTGTTTTCAGGTTTCTCATTCAAAAGAAATACCAGAGGTAAATATTTATTGTTCTTATTTTAAAATATCACTTATTTAAAAAGTAAAAATTTTAATAATTTTGAAAACGTTATTTATTAAGAGAACCAATTTTAATTTTTAGCTTCCTATTAAGGTTAATTTAAGGCAAATCAATGTTTAATTTGTTTTTAAGTGCTTATTTATGAGTAATTCATAATCAAGAACTTGTGCCTGGCATTGTTCAACTCTTAATGCAACTAAAGACCCACTATTTTTTGGAGGATGCATGTTAAATATGTGGAGGTTCAAAGTTTTCTCATTGGTCTTATGTGGAAGTTTGGAGAGGGGAATGCTAGTTCAGGTGTTGTTCTCATCACTCGACTCTCATCATCACTCAGAATTGCGAGATCTGTTGCCAGTAGTCTTGTGTTGCTTCAGAATGTGACATAAATTAAAATCAAATCAATACAAATAATTTTAGTTTTTTTTTCTTGCTGTGTGTTTTGAAATATGCTACTGGATTTTGAAAAAATAAATAGCAATAAATCATTGTTGAGAGAGAGAGAGATATTAATAGCTTTAAATAATTTAACTTAAATTAGTGTTACTCTGTAAGAAATCATTTGACTGTGATTTAAAAACAAGTATGTTCTTATATTTGTTTCAAACAAATTTGTGTATCTTAATAGAAGTATTATAATATTTCAATTATATATACAAAATAAAAAGGTGGTAAAAATTAACATTTGCTCTCTTAGCAGATATTACAAGTGTGCTTTCCATAAAATAACATTGTTGCAGTAGTTTCATGCATACTTTGTCATTTTGTCTTTCTTAAATGGATACAAATTCTGCATCTGCAGAAGTGTGTCTAGTTAAAGATCTATGGTTAAATTATAAATATGCTATAAACTAAAGCTCTGTTTTGATTTATTATAACTTTCTTATAAACCTTATCTGTATAATTAGCAAAATAAAAAGAAAGAAAAATGTTTTCCTTTTACATTGTTGATAAATTTCATCATTAACGAGAATGTAATTTTCATGTAAAGCTATTTAAATGAGTCTATATTTAGTTAAAGTAATCAGTCTTGCATGATTGCTGCATTGAATATAATATTTGTGACATGTGTAATATCTTCAATATCTGTATAATTAAACAGCTTATTAAATTCAAAGTAAAAAGGGGGGGATCTTTTTGTTTTTCATATATTTTACTCTTCGTGATGATTGCTGTAGATTTTAAATTATTTAATTTTGTTTTTAATCTATTTTCTTAAACATATTCTGAGATTTAACTTTTTTTGTATATTTCAATATTTTTCTTCTTGTTCTAATGTTATATAAAGTATTTCAGTCTTATTTCTACCCTTTCTTCCATCAATTCTTACAATTTACTTAATAAATTAATACATATTTTTAAAAATTCCTTTGATGAATTATGTTTGAGATTTTATGAATAAAATTTAAGTAGTGTATATAGGATTTTTCTTTGGAGAGATATCCATATTTTAAATGATATTGTAGATTAAAAAAAATAAAAGTAATGCTTTCAAGGAAGAATTTAATAAAAATTGGAAAGGATCCAGACCCTATGGACATCATGTCTCTGTGTCATTATTACATATGTGTGTGTAATAACTTTATTTCAGAATTCATATTTAAGATTTTACATTATTTCAGAACACAAATCAAAGAGTCAGACCAGAATGTAAAAAGCACAGAAAAAGCCGTCAACCCCATACATCCAAGGAAAAATATAGGCAAAATGTTCCAACAAAAGAAGTTGAAGCAATTAATTATTATCAATATGGTGGAGCCGTTCCCAGGCTTGGTAACCACATTCAACCTGATGCTCAAGCTATTCGACCTAACAGCTTAGAACTTCATTCTTCATACTTTAACAGGCAGCAAGTTCCATATGCTGAAGGTACAAAACCTCAGTATCCACCGCCGCCACCAGCATATACTGAACATCCTATATCACCTCAGCAGCACTATCCGCCTCCTCCATATGTTGCAGCTACTCCTGAAAAACAAGTCACTTCACCTTCTGATACGCCAACAAGAAACATTTACCGTATTAATTCTCTCAGACCATCTCAACCACCTCCAGCACCACCACCAATCAGCTCTGGTAGCTCTAGTGGATCATCTACACCTACTGTTTCAGTTGGAACACCATCTAGTGGAACAAGCCGCTACCGCAATCATGCACAAAGGGATAACTTACCTCCTCCACCACCACCTCCTGTTGTGACTGCAACAGAATCTCCTGCATCACCAATTCTTGGAAAAGAATCTCAAGAATCTAAGGTTTCTACACCGTCTCCTTCAAATAGTCTTAAAGATAAACCAGAATCTATAGAAATTGAAAAGCAAAGTATTAGCCCAAAGAGTATATCAGCGAGTAGTAGCAGCAGTAGTAATAAAACAAGTCCAGATAAAACCACAGGTGAAATTACTGTGGATGAAGTAGATCTTCCGCCACCTCCACCATTACCTCAAACAACTGAAGCTGAGGTGAAAGCTCCCACAATCACACAGAGCACCGTATCTCAGCCTGAGGTGCAAGTTTCTAATGCTCCTCCTCCACCACCGCCTCCTTTACCGCCACTAGAAGATTTGGTGTTGGATATTGCAGAAAATGGCAGTATTTCAGAACATCAAAATATAGAGGTTGTATCAATAACATCAGAATCAGCTAGTGAGACTTCAAGTGTCAGTAAATTTAGTGAACATTTTGATGGGAAATCAAAACTTTCTGGTCATAATGATGGTCGCAGTGATCTTTTGGCTGCAATCAGAGAAGGTGAGATTTCCATTGATATAAAATTACATGGTTTCTTTTGTGTTGTTTTTCAAAATCTGTTAGAATTTCTTCTGTTGGGACAATTCATACAAAAAATCAATTTTTAAAATTTTTTACTTTCATATAATTTTTGTTTTGTTAAAATATCTAAGCTGTTGAAAAATATATGTATTTTAAACTGAATTTTACCAAATCAGTTAAGCTTAAGTATATGTGTTAACTTCTAATGTTTATCAAAAAGTGGTACCACTTGTAAATTTTTAACATTAATAGAACATTAACACTTTGATTAATTATTTCGTTAAAAACAAAGCCTTTTTAAATTCTTATAAAAAAATTGTGCTTCTGTTAGGTTCCAATTAAATCAAATAAAAATAGTATGTACTTTTTGAAAATTAACCAAATATACTAATAATAAGAATAAATAAATGGAAAAATTACTTTTGAAATGATAGCAGTAAAACAAAATCTTAATTAAAAAGAATACTATTTTAAAACTATTTCAATAATTTTTTTTGTTTAAATAATATTGATTACTTTAATAAGTTGAAATAACTTTTCATAGTTCCATCATATATATATGGGCTATATTACAATTCAAGAAAGAAGGCAGTTACTTCTTTTCACCTCTATTTGTTGTGTGTTGACTATTTGGACACTATTACATGATAATTTCTTTAATTTATTCACTTTTTATCTGTGGGAGGACAGGAAATTTTACTCTTTAATTGAAGTACTGCATTCTTTTATTACATGTGTTCCATTCTCAGGTTTTGATGTGTATCACTTAAGCTTATATTTCATTAGCTATCATTTCACTTTCCTCAATTTGAAGATTTATTCAGAGCCGCAACAGTCCATGAGGGCCACGGCCTACTGGACCTGAAGGAAGAAAGGTTCGTTCTGGGTACCTTCCGTTCTGAACGTGAGTACTTAACCGATCACGCCAAAACGATCGTCTTCGTGTGATGTTGGTACTAGTTCATATAGATATCACACCGCCACATACTCCCCTGCCAGTGTTTGTGCGAATAGGCAAACAAACGATACCATATTCGTGACGAGCATGTAAGTAGTTGCATCACTTGGTGGGTTGCGTCATTCGTGCGTGACGGCTTGAGAATTGTATCATTTGTGTGAGACGTCTCTGAGAAGTAACGGCTTATTTGCGTCAATGTTTGACGGCTTGGTTGCTTTTGCATGGATAGATGGCACCACGACTGCAGCGCGTGAAGGGTGCGGTTCCTTTGCACGGCCAGGGTCATCAATGAAGGAAGAAAGGTTCGTTCTGGGTACCTTCCGTTCTGAACGCGAGTACTTAACCGATCACGCCAAAACGATCGTCTTCACATGATGTTGGTACTAGTTCATATAGATATCACACCGCCACAGGCCCATCTCAGCTTTCTTGGCCTTGGACACTGAGGTGCATGAACAGATGTTCCAGTCAGGTAGTCACTCTGACAGGAAATCCCTAGTGTTAGATTCCCAAGCAAGCTTGGTACTTTGTTTTTGAATTTCTGAAGGGATGAAAGGTGGAGTCAACCTTGCCCAGCTGGGGGTTTGAACCCTGGGCCTGGGGTGTGGAAGCGCAATTTGCCACCACTCAGCCACCAGGCTTTAAAAGAAGATTTATTTTACCATTCTTACAAATCAACATAGCAAAGAAAGTTGAATAGCATAAATCTATGTTTTTTAGTTCTTGCTGAAAATTCAAACTATACTGGATTGTCAAACATCTGATAATGTAATTAGTTAATATATTTGGGATTTTATAGCATATTTCAACTATTTGTTGCATACATTTTTTTTTAAAGTTTTATATGAAGTAGGGTGCCTAATTGAATTAGTACTAGCACAGACACATTTTTGCATGTTGACTAATTTTGTTCAGTATTAAGGTATTAATTTATGAGAATTCTATTTGTATTTATGTAAATTTGCAATATATATGTAATCAATAATACTATACAAAATTATTATAAATGTCACTTCAATTTACTAAAAAGTGGTTTAAGTTAAAAAAATAGTCAAAAAAAAAAAAAGGTAGTGTAGACAAAAATATAGTATTCATTATCAAACTCTTAAACCTAGGGTTAAAACTGCAGAGTTAACAAAGTTTTATTGTGCCAACCTTTTCCTCTTTATTTACCTATGTTATTGAGCTAAAGAAATTTAGAAGAGAAAATACTGTTAGATTAATGTAAAAAAATATAATTATCTAAAATTAATTTGTAAAAAAGCTGAATCACTATTATCCAAGAGTGAGAAAATAATCTACTTATAGTCTCAATGTGTAAAAAACAAACTCAAAAGAAATCGCATTAATTCATTTCTGGAAGTAATTCTTCATAAATATATTTTTTCATTTAATCTGTAACATATTATATGTAAAAAACATAAAAACAACATATAAAATTAAAAGAAATTTAGTTAAAGAACATGAAGTTTTAATTAATTATCAAATCAAGCTATTACTAGTATTGACATCTAAACAATTCATGTAAATAATAAATATTACAATGAAAATTAAATTGAACTAACATCTAACTTATTACAAATATATTATTTAAGAAATTTATAATGGCAAGGCAAGGGTAATCATGTTTTAAACAGGTTCCTAATAAATCTCTTAAAATTATTAATTGTATAATCTTTATATATATATATTAACTAAATAATTATGATGCATATCCAGAATGGAACTTAAGTACTTTTAAATTAAAAGCATCTATTTTATTATAAAAATTGCTTTTGATTTATATGATGTATCTAGGTAAGCATTTTTAAGATGCTTAATGTTAATTTTAAAAAGGTTTAAATAAGTGTGATAAAAATTATCCTGGGGTATAAACTCATTACTTTTAACAAAAATGACCTGATCATCATTATATTTTTTGTAGATAAAAATAATTTTCAATATGTTATTTTTCATAAAGTTTTATATGAACATATAAATATAAGTTGTAATTGAATATTAATATAAAATTATTAATCTTCTCCTCATTTCATTGAATTTTTTCCTGTCTTTAATGGAGCATTTTTGTTTTGGCACATTCAAAAAATTCCTAGAAGGAAATTAATTGGATGACTTAATTTAACATGTATTAACTACCTATTGAAACTGTTGTTAATAATACTTTTTTTTTTTTCATATTTTTCTCCCATGTACATTGCAGTTTTGAATGCCAAACTTTTAATCATGTAATTGGTACACAAACTATATTACTTAATACCTTTTTATTAATTTCTTTACGTGAATATGAATTGAAGTAATTTATGATCAAGAGTTCTAAGAATTATTTGTTATTGTTCTTTTTGAATTTTTTTTTTTTTTAAAGTATTTTCTTTTTGTGGAGTTAAGAAAAAATTATGCTTAGAAGTATTTATATACATAAATAAGGTTAACTTGATGCACTTAAAATAGTATGTATGGAGTTCCAACTTTAATTGTTTTTCATTTATTGTTGTTTAAGAACAATGCTTGCCTTTGATAATTTTTATATTCTGTAATATAATGTACTCCTATACTTTTGCATTTTTTTAAGTTTTAGGTATTTTTGAATTTTTTTTTAAAAAAAGTTTTTTTTGTGGAGTTAAGAAAAAATTATGCTTAGAAGTATTTATATACATAAATAAGGTTAACTCGATGCACTTAAAATAGTATGTATGGAGTTCCAACTTTAATTGTTTTTCATTTATTGTTTAAGAACAATGCTTACCTTGGATAATTTTTATATTCTGTCATATAATGTACTCCTATACTTTTGCATTTTTTAAGTTTTAGGTATATAAGGCATCTCTTTTTATGAAGAAATCTGAAATATACATGTGCAATGCTCATATCTTGTGAAGTCTAGAAATAATCTATGAATCGATAATTTTAGCACAGAATGGAATCAAACTGGACATAATTAAAAAGTTTTTCAAAAAAATGTAGCATATCTAAAAATATCTTGATGGCACAGAAGATGATTATTTATTCATAGATTAGAGTAACAGTGATAGTGAAGATAAAGCAAAATTCAATATGACTGATGATATAATGGAAGACAAATATGACAATTTTATCATGTTATCCAATAATGAAAGTTCATGTGTTATTTCTTTTAAAAGAACAGTATTTAGATCTGTGTAAAAATCTATTTTTTTTTTATGATCATCTTTTCTTTATTTTTAAAGCTATCATTTTTATATCCGGGCAATAACATACACCCATAAATTTTGATCTTATTTTTTGTGTTAAAAGTGCATGTTTTTAGCTAGATTAAACTGCAATAAAATAATCTGATATAGAAAAACAATCAATAGAGTATGATTTAATATTGTATGAAAATAAAAGTTTAGTTTAAAAAAAAAAATACTAGAATTTTTAACTAAAAAAATTTTTTGATAAATAAGCCAAAATGTGAAAAGAAAAGGTTAAATATACTATTTGAATGACTAAAAAAAATAAGTAATTTTAAAGTACTGCCATTTATAAAGCCTTAATCTTGCTTAAAATACCTTTTGTTAACTTATTTTACAGGCATAAAATTACGTCGTGTTGAAGATAACAAACAGAAGGAAGTAGAAAAATCAGCTCCTTTACATGATGTAGCTTCAATTCTTGCTCGAAGAGTTGCGATGGAATTTTCAGATTCTGATTCCCCATCAGGTAGTGAATATGATAGTGATGGGTGGGAAGAAGAAGCAGAACATGCCAAAACATAACAAAAGCTTTGTGTTTTAGTAAGTATTTTTATTTTCCTTTATTAGATTTTTTAAAATTTGTATTTCGTCAATGATTTAGGGAAATTTTTGTTGTTTTAAGACTCTATTCAGTTTTTATTTGTTTGCTTTAGTCTATTTAATATTGATCAGTTAGTTCAAATGTGATTATATTTTAAAATTCATCATATTCTCGACAGTTTTCAAATGACTTTAACCGTTAAAGTTTTGTGCTCTTTTCGTTTATATTTTTACTAGTCAAAATTGTATAAAAATTAATAGTGATATTTTGTGTCAATATTGTAATTACTTAATTAATTAATACAAAGGAACCAATGTTGCATTGAATAAATCTTACGATTTTTTTAAATATCTTAATGAATTTTGCTGTGAAGATAGACCTGTTAAAAGACTGTCACCAGATTTTCAAAGTACATCAAATTAGTATATAGGATTTTTTTTAATACTTATTCATTTACTTATAGCAAGTCCCATTTGTGCATTTTTCTGTCTATTATAGAATCTAGCTTTAAATTTATAGTTAGAAAATAAATTTCAGTTATATAAGTAAAAAGTTTTTTGAATCATTTTTACTGTATTGGGTTATTGTTTAACCAATATATTAGAAATTCCTCCCAAAATATTCTACTATATATTACAAGTATTATTTGCTCTTCCTTCCAAATTAAGGTTGATAATATCTGTAGATAAATTTGCACAATTAAAAATGACTACCAAACTGTTAATTATGTATATACTGAGGATTAGATAGAGTGAATTAATAATAATTTAAACTGACATTTAGCAGTGCAATGAAAATGTATGCTACATGCATTTATCATGTATCAGCAAGCAGGATATCTTTCCAAATCACTTGTCAGATTTATAAGCCAAATTTCTTCTTAAGCACTACAGCCTGTTGCTGGCCAAGGCTGTCTCACAAAGTCTTCTCCATCTGGCACAATAGCCCTCCATCAGTTTACTCCAATTACCCTTAAGTCGTTTTCATTGTGTGTCGTTTCTATTTGGTGGACTTCCTTTTTTTTTTCCATGGATTCTTAGAAAAGTTAATCTTTTTAGTTGGATAAAAGTCATTATATCTTAATATGCGACCCAACCATCTAATGCAAGATGTTTTGGTTATTTTTACAATGTTGGGTTTGCCATATTTTTTATAAATTTCATAATTATATAGTATTTTCCACACATCACTATGTTTTACTGGTCCAAAGTTCTTCCTTAGGATTTTCTTTTCGAAGATCAACAGCATGTCTGTTTCTGTTTTGTTGAGAGTTCAGCATTCGCTTCTGTAAAGGGAAACTGGCCTTGTAAAAGTTTATGAAGGTTTATTTTCGCTTTTAAACTCATTAATTTTGATTTTAGTTGATTTCTAAGGCCATAGAAACATCCATTAGCCAGAGGTAGCCTATTTTTTTATTTCCATTTTTATGTCATTGCTGTTTGAAATCATTATTCATTGATATTTGATTTGGTTCATATTCTTAAAAGTATAATTATTTATCGGGGTGAAATATCCACAGTTTTATTTCATATGATCATAAATTTAGTTTCATCCTCATTAATGGTCATGCTTCCTAGCTGCTTTCTCGAGCAAGATAGCTGTTCGTTTAGTGCACCCAATGTTAACTATATCATCAGCAAAAGCCAGCAGTTGGATTGTTCTCTGTAGAATAATCCTACATGTATTTCATTCAGAGTTTCTTATAGTGTTTTCCAGTACCAAAAACAGGCATGATAGTGCCTCGCCTTGATGTAGTTCTTTTTCAGTATGAAAAGGTTCTGAGAAATATGACAATCTTTACTCTGCATGTCTAATTTTTAAGATTCATTCTTGTGAGGCTTATCACCTTTTTTGGTATATTAAATTCCACCATAGCTACCAGTAATTTTTCTCTGTCGATACTGTCACATGTAGCTTTAAAATCGATTAACAAATGATATCAATGCTTATTTTTTTTGTTCTTTCCAAAGTTTGCCAAATAGAGTGCTTCTGATCAGTCATTTTTCCTTTCTGGAAACCACAAGCCAAATTTAAAAACTAAATATAAGGATTATTATATATTATTTGGAAAAATACATTTATGTAGGAAGATGTGGTTATTACATTCCAAACATTTTTTAACTGGGAAAATTTCTATTTTAAATTTATTGTTAAAGTTCTGAGTTAAATAATTTTTTGTTTTTTGATATTTTGTTGAGTTTTTACATGAGAATTTTTTTTTAAAAAAAAATTTCTTCCAAAGAATGTAATTGCATTAATTGTTTGATACAAATTTTACATTGCTTCATAAAAAATATTGTATTTTTCTTACCAGACCAAAATATGCTGGAGTGTAATGATAACTTGTCTATATAAAGGAGGATTGCATCATTGAGCCATCTATCCTGTATACTGTGATGTTTTTAAAGAACCAGAATCTCTATTGGAACAAAGTTTTTCTTCCAGCTTATTAAACAGTCGATTGTGTTCACTTCTTGTTTAAATTCCCATTATAAATATCTGAGTAGTTTGTTGTCTGTAAGCTGTATGCTGAAAAGTATCTTAGATGGAAGTATAACTATTATAGTGTTTTCATATATTATTAAAAGTTTAAACTTTTTCCTACATTCTTTTAAAATGATAAATTGAGAATCGTGTGTATTGTTTCCTTATCTGTTATTGTACAATATAATTCAAATTAAATTTTTTTGATGAAATGAGACTGTTTACTGGTTCTTAAAAGGTATCCTATGAAAAGCAAAATACATTAAGTATATCCAACTATTCTAATGTATTTTGTTTTTATGAAAATTTAATTGCATATTGTAGATTTTTATGTGGCCAAAGCTTGCCAATTTGTTGCATTAAAATTGAAAGTTATTTGCTTGATTGAGAGGCATTTTTATTTATGAAACTGTTTTTTATGTAATTTTCAAATTGTTTATTTATCATGCTTTTTCATGTGTAACTATGGACATTTGATTTATACCATCAAACTACTTATATGTATGTGTTTTCTCATTCAATTTGTTATCTTTATTAAATATTTACAAAGATTTATATGTCATAATAGAAAATGTTTTTTCTTCCTTAAAAATCTGAGTTATTGTTTAATTTAAATTTATAATATAGTGTCAAAATTCTTTTGAATGAAAAAAAATTATGAGGTGATATAAAAGAGGAATTAATTTAAAATAAACCAGAACAAACAAAAAAAAAAAAGAAAAGAAAAACTTTGCTTGAATTGAAAACTATGAATAAAAAATATTTTTAACAATGAATATGAAGAATTAAAAATGTTCTTTGTGAAAACAAATTTTTTTCTGATAAATTATTTGAAGAGCTATTTTGAGTTGGGACTTTATAAAATTGGGTTTCATGTGAAGATAGATAATTTTGTGTTACACAAAATTGCTGTATCAAGATGACGATCTGATGCCCAAATCAGCTAGTTTTGTTCTAAATATGACTTTTAATTATGTTCCAGTAATAATATAAAATTTTGAAAATATTCACAAGTCTTTTTCGCTTTTTTTGTAGAAAACATTTTTATATCAGTTTAAATTACTTTAAAACATTTTATTACATAAGGGAAACAAAAACTATTTTTTTGTCATGTTGGGCAGTTATATCCAAAAAATATACTTTATTTAAATATAGATCTCTTAATCTAATATTAGTTTAAATCATTAATATATTTTAGATTGGCTTAATAATATTTTCTTGAAAAAGAAAAATGTTTCTTGTAGCTTTTTCAATACAAGAAATTTTATTGAAAAATATTCAAAAAAGTTGTTTCATAATGAAATTTACATAAAAAAAAATTTCCTGAAAAACTTCTTAAATCCGTTTAATAGCATTTAATATTGTGAATTTTGAAAGTTAAAAAAAATTAAGTTTGAGTCATTTCCAAAATAAGGCTAAGATATACTTCTAAATAAATATTTACACATATTTGACATTCACAGACCTTGGCCTACTTAACTTGGTAGATTATCTTTTAACGATTAAAATTTTCAAAATATTTTTTTCTTAAATTTATTGCTTGTTTTTTATTCTGTTTGTGTCGTAGTCTCTTTTTTACATTTATCTTTTTTTTACTGTTTTCAAAACCAAAATCGTGTTATATTATGTGATATATGAGTGAGAACTTTTTAATTTTTCTACTTACAATTTTTAGCACATATGTTTTTGTACCTGAAGGTTGTATTTAATTATAAAATATTTATTGTTTTTCATAAAATTTACACTTATGAACATCCTTCATTCAATTTTTTATGAGCTCTTATTTTAATAATGATCATATAACAGGGTCATTTACCAGAAATGTAATGTGATTTTGATTTGTTTATTTATATTTCCAGCATCAAAATACTGAACTTAGTCTAAAAAACTGTAGCAATATGTCTCAGTAAAACATATTAAGATCTTATAAACCTTCCTGTTATTCAGGCTGTGATAGTGTTACATTTTTAAAGTATGTACTGTTTGTCCTTGAAATATTTAGACTGATGTGTAATATAAAATTTTACAGCTCACAAGCACATTGCAGAGACAATATTCTTTGTTATAAATAAAGTACTCTAAATATTCTTGTTACTCTTAACACTATTTGCTTGTTGCTGACTGTGTGAATAGTATAATTCTGCTCATTTAATGAAATTAAGTATAGGGAGCATGGTATTTTTAGTGTAAAAAATACTAGTGAGAAATTTAGTTACTAGATGTTTAAAATATGGATTTAAAAGAGTTTTAATTTATCTTTCTGGAAATTTCTTTTAATCTAAAATAGACAATTCCCATCTTCATACAGATATAATTGCTCAGTAGATTATATGTGAATATGAGATAAACCAGATAAAAATATTACTTTCTAGAATTAACTTTTTCATAACCTTTTGTATGAGTGTTAAACTCAACTTACCATATCCAGTATATCACAAAATTCAAGAGTGGATAAAAAATGAACTAGAATTATTTAAAAAATTTCATTTTAGGAGGTAAAAGAAAATTTGCTGGTGGATGGTCATTTCATATTTTGCACTAATTTATCTTATCCTTCTGCAAACAATTTGCCCCAATGATATGCTTGGATCTTATTCTCAAACTGTTCTGATGTTTGACAAAATTTCACTTGTGTTTACACTTTCATGTGTCAAAAACTTTATATGCATTGTTCTATAGGGAAATGTACTTCCTTCAAACTCATTATGCTATCAATTTAAAAAAGCAGGCCTCAAATTGAATCGGAAACCTTCATTGCCTTTAATACCCCTTCCCAACACATACTAAACTGCCACTATCAGCATATCGCAAGCACAAGTAGCTTGAAAATTTCTGCTCATTTTTTATCCACTATTGTATATTTAATGTTGTGAAAGTATTATGCAACATGAACAAATATTGAATAATGATATGTTATGATTGCATGCTCCTTTACTTAATATTATTTTTCCATCTAAAATTACAGTAACCTTCAAATCATTACACTTCATTACAGAAGACAAATGTAAGTAAATGCTTTGAAAGTTATAGGTAAAATGTAAACTTAAAAAATTAATATTGCTTATTAATTTGGAGAACATTATTGAATGAAATCTAATGAATAACCTAAAATTTTCCATGTCTGTAAATATGATCTTGGTAATGTTAAAATACTTTATTTTTATTTTTTTTTAAGAAAAATTAATGCATAAGTTATTTATTGGAAAGTAATGCAAGGAAGGGTTACTGGTATTTATTTCTGAAACTTATAATTATTGACAGTTTATTTATTATATTTGTTTTAGTGAATTATTCAGTCTTTTTCTTGCCTTGAATCTCTTTTATATTTTTTATTTGTATAAATTTTATGTATGATAATGGAAAAATTCATTATATGTAAACAGACATTCTTGTCCAATCTAATGAGAAACACTGCCTGTAAAAAAAAGTACAGTTTACCCTTCAAAATTTATGCCTCTCGAATTTTAAAAATTGATTATAAATAATTGCAATTCCCAAAATCCAATGTTTTTGTAACTAATGGAAATTTATATACATATATATATTCTTTCATTTTTATTAAATTCATTTGAGGAATATATTGTTATCAGGTGGATGAGAGAAAATATTCACAACATTTCTGCATATATATTGCAATTATTACAAAAAAATTTCATGTTTATGAATAACATGACAGTATTCATTTGAATAAAAGTATTTAATTAAGTTCTGTTTACATTAAATTTAAATATGGCTGCATATTTCCTAGTATCCAAGATAGCACAAAGTTTAATCTAAAAAAAGGTCCTTTTTTTTTTAATACTTTAATTATAGAAATTTTTCCTAAATGCTTTATTTTTGTAAGGGTAAATTGTGCAATACTTCACATAAAAGTACTGAATTTCACTCAACTATTTTTCAATGAATCATAAACTAATTCTGTAAAAATATTTGAATGGTATAAATATATATATTTTTTTCATAAAATATATGAATCGCGTGGTTGTTATTTAAACATTTAAGTATTCCCTTGTTGCATTTTCTAAGAATTGAATCTATGCAATATGACTATGCATGATTGAAATTTATAATCATCTTTATACATTATTAAATATATACATATATATATAAATCCATAACATAGGTTAAAATATATATATATATAACATATGAATCAAAGAAATAGGAAGAGCTTTATAAATCTGCTTAAAGTTATTATGTTTATTGTTTTGATATATTTCCTTGTTTCGTTTAAGTTCCTTTTTAAAAAAAGTTCATTAGATGCCTTATAATTTTATGAATATTTTATTTAAATACAAAATTATAACATCTAATGATTATTGAATTTTTAAAATATATATGTTCGAGACATTATTAAAAAATTGTGTTCTATGAAATAAAAAGACTATATTTGTTTTTGTTCTCAAATAAAATATCTTCCATACTAAAAATAAGTTGCTTCATTAGTAACTTTTGTATGGGGATAATTATTTTCTTTGTTTCTAAATGATTTTGCCGTAATTTCCGATAATTTAATTATGTGGTGTTAAATGTAAGTTATCAAGATTTCATATTTTTATTTATTGGTTAAGTTTAAATCAATATATATATATGTTCAAACATTATATCTCTGTGAATGGTAATTAGAAATAATTAGGGATTTTTTTTTAAATTAAACATAAGAAAACGAACCTGTTAGGAGTTTTTAAGTACAACAAATGTTTTGAATCCATACTCCACTACCCTTCTTATTCTTAAAAATATCAAATGTTGTATGTTTTAAATTTCGTCCATAAACACAAATTTTAGATTTGCATTAGTAAAAAAAATTTGTATAATCTTTTAATATGTAAAATAACTAAAGTATGGATGTATGTATTAGTATGAATGTAATAAACACTGGATGCATACTGAGTTCTAATTTTGCACAGGTTTCTAAAATCTGTTTTCTGCTTTATATTCAAAACTCGTGCAATGTTTGGATAGAAAAAAATCATTTTTTGAAAACTATATTCTTTATATTCTATTATCAGACATGTAGTATTTCCTTGAATTGAATAGTCTCGGGCTTACTATAGTATTCGAATAAAATTGAACACTTTGTATTCTTAAATAAGTATTGATTCCTGTATTCTAAAAATACAGTTACTTATTAATTGTAAATTATAATACTGTATGGCTGGGTTTTTTGGCATCAAATTATTAGCTGACAAAAGGTTTTTTTTTATTCTCCATTGCTTGAAAAGTATCTTTGGAAGAGAACACAAATTGTTTCTGAATTTCTTTTAGCTTTGAAAAAAATATAAATAAATTTTGATTTTGAAAACATGAAGCACAGTTAAAAAATTATCTGTAAAGCAATTTGATAATTTCATGAGAATTATTTGTTTGATAATTCTTTTTTAATACAACTGCCTCTCCCCCCCACTTTCTATTAGTTTTTTCCCGTCATTTTTTTTTTAAATATGGATCTTTATTTATTATTTTCTGACCAATTTTTTTGTGTTCATTTTGTTTGTGATGATTTATTGTTTGTAAAAGTAATTGTATTCTTTTGAATTTTTTTTCCCCATTTCTTATTTGTATATTTTTACTTTGACTGTCCTGATTTTGTTAATTATAAGAATGTGTAAAAAATGAATTTTTTGCTGAAAATTCATTTCCTGCCAGTTTGCAAATATTACATAACTGTCACTTAAAGCAAATTAAATGTAAAGATCGAAGCAAACTTTAAAATGACTTAGGATAATTTCTAAATTAAAAATAAATCTTTTTTAAATTTATTTTATCCTATTTTGGTGCATTTTATGATACAGTGGATTCATTAAGTATGCGCACATTACTTAACATAAGATTTTAATTTTATTCTGCTTGTCAACAGTAGTTAAATTACAGAAAATTTAAATAATGAAATTGAAATGTGTATACAGTTAAATCGTTAAAGTTACACTATTTGTGTTGTAATTCTTATAAGTCACACCAAACTATTGAATTCAATTGTTTTTACATATTTTGGGGGATGAAAAATGTCATTTTTATTAATGTGCAAAGTGGATTAACCTTTAATTTTTTTCTGAAGTTTTTCTTTTTTGAGAGTATATTATTTTACAGATTGTTTATATTTTCATGCTGTAATATCTGAATTTTTTGGTATAACCCTCCTTTGTAAGGAAGGCATAATATCAAAATTCAAAAGGATTAATAGGGTAATTGGTGCTTTGCACAATTTCATTTTAGAACTGCCCTATTTACAATATTGACATATTGATTAATATATATGTTTTGATTTACAAGTGTTGCATTTGTCATTGTTTATAATAAAAATAATTTTTTTTACTGATAAAAAAAAACTTATGAACTATAAAAAATCCAATTATAGCTATTGGTATGGTAGCTAATAATAGAATTTGAGTAGCACATAATTTGTTTTTATATACATGGAATTCAAAATACATTTGTTCTTGAATATGCTTTTTCACTTGAGTTCCTGTTACGAATGTAATATTTCACAAAATAAACAAAGCATATGATGAACAGAAATCTTACAAATTTTTTTTTACTACTTTGTATTTCATTTATATATATTTACATTGCTATTTGTTATTTTTTACATCTGTGCCAATATATTTTTACATATTTATGCAGTTATGTTTATAAATATATTTTAAAATTCCTATAATTTCTCTTTGAAGCATTTAATATTAAGAATAAACTTATGTTTTTTTTTAAAAAAATTAAAATGAGGTTGGATGTATTTTTAAAATGATAATCTGTAAGGATTAAATCCACAAATCAGTTTGTTTCAGTATGAAAAACCTTATCTAGTGGAATATGTCTTTAAAATTTTGTAAAATCTTCCAGTTGTTTACTATCTAAAAAAATTATTATCTTAAAAATTCATTGGAAAATGAAATTTTCAGTGATGTAAGTAAGTAAATTAAAAATGGTAAGCTATTATAAGAAATAACAGTAATGTGTGAATGTTGGTTTTTTCTATAAATGAAAATTATTTTTATTTTAAGAAAGATTGGTAATATACTTATTAGCAACACCATGGCAAAATTGGGGCTGTGGGAATCGCACCATTTTCCTTCAGAATCTGTGTCTTAATGATCTTTTTCATGTAAAACATGTTAGAGTTTTTGTTGTTTTGATATCATGGCATGATTCACGTGGCACCAGTTTTGTGGTGACGTTAAATGTAAATATCAAAATATTTAACATTTATTTTTCATTTTTGATAACCAACCTAACATCTGTTTAAATGGTTTTTTAAATGACCAAGAATATAATATATTAGTTTTTATATTTTGATTGGAATATAAAAACTGGTATATTCATATAGTATTTATTATTTATAGCACTTTTTTAAAATAATCCATAAAAATTATTCATATTTATTAAAATCGAATTTTCGCGAGATTTAATATACTTAAAACTGATTAACGTGTGAAAGATTTCCTCAAATCACCTAAATAATGCACGCAAATTGCTTTCATATTAATATAGTGTATGTCTGTAAATTTGGTTTTCTTATCTTTTTTTAATGTAGTTTCTTAAACATGCTTAATTGATGTTTGTATTTCACTTTTTAGCTAAATCAATTATGAAAAAAATTGCAAAAAATTTTGTACTAATAAAATTAAGTTAACATTTTTTTAAAAAACTTTTTTTAACGAAATGTTAAACTATAGTTTTTAATTGATATATATATATTTAAGCTACATTTCATTGAATTTGTTGTGCTTTTCAGAACACTGTATATCTTTAATCATCAAGTTATAAGTCTTCTGTGAGAGGTAAAATAAATTAATATCGAAAATCTGTATTATTATGTTTTTAACTGTGTGAGGCTTAAAAAAAAATTCTAAATTTTTTCGTGTGCAATAAAAAATAAACTGAATTTTTTAAAACTAGGTACATTTTTTTCTATGGCTTGATTTTTACTCTATTAAATTATTTTCATTTTAAAATGAAAATATTAAAAACTGTTGTATTTTTCTTTGTTTGAGCTCTTATGTAAAAATTCTAATTCTATAGAATGCATATAAAAATATTTATAAATAAATTAATGTTTTCACAAATTTTCTGAAATTAATAATTTTGTACTGAATTTTTTTTATTTCTGTATTTTGCTTGAAACTTATTTCAGTGGATATTAATTTTCATTTTTTTATAACATAAACACACATTAATTATCTTATGACAAATATATATATATATTTTTTTGAAGTAGCATATTATTATGTGCTGTTTGTGAATTTACATTACTTTATTTGTAAATAAAGCACCAATTTCTCTATTTCTTGTGTACTGTTCTTAGATAAGATTCCTGAATAGTCATTTCTTTTAAATGGAGAAAGATATTTTAAAAAATATGTACAGTGTTAACTGTAGAGTGCCAAGGTGTATATAAAAAGTGTGAAATTTTGATGCAATGTATGTTCTTGCCAAATAATGTATGAGATTGTTCTAGGGTTACAAAATTAATTTTTTTACTTGAAATCTGTATATTATGTAACATACTGTTCCCAATATCTTAGATGCACTTGGCAGTTTTTCAGGCTTAAGCTGCTACACAGTTGTGATGGTGTCTTTTGTTTGAACTCAAGTCATTGTGCCTTTGTCTAGAATAAAATAAAATCCTTAATTTTCCTTGTAAAATGTTTGTCCTTGTGTATTTTGTTGTTTATTATAAAATGATTTTATATATATATGATCTGAATAGTGTGAAAATTTAATAAAAGAGTTGTGCTGGCCATATAATTTTCATTGTCTAACCGGAGTTAAAAATTATGAAGAATACTGTATATGATCCATTACTACTGTGACAATTAAATAACCGGACGTCTTAAAAATTAGTTTTATTGAAAACAATGTACAAATACCTTTTAATCCCCTTCCCTATCATTACATAGCTGCGTACGAGTTCTCCACCGTTCAAAGCAGTGCTACGGCTCATTAGGTGTCACCATTTACAATAAGTCTGCCGTTTTTACCTTCATCTCTCATACAGACTGGGGGCTGCGGTAGCCCAGTGGTCAAGGTATCGGATCATGGCAGGCATGTCATGAGTTCGAGCCCAGTACCACTAAAGACCCGTCGTGTAGAAAAGCGATGCACGTTAAATCTGTCTAGAGTTCAAACGTCCTCCCGTTGGTGTGGTAGTTAGGAGAGAGCGTGCCGGCTCGGGTGTCGTCCTCGTCACTTGACCATGGTTCAAAATTACGAGGTCTGTCGCCCAAAGCCCTCGTGTAGCTAAACAGTGCGATGTTAATATTCACTTAAGCCGTGTTCACACCAAGGCTTCCAGCGTTGAGTGTCTAGCCAATCAGAGACTTCATCTCGCCCAAGATGAAGCCTCTGATTGGCTAGACGCTCAACTCTTGAAGCTGACTGCCTTGGTGCGAATGCGGCTTTACTCATACAGACTGAAACTGTGTTCCCATCAATGGTATTTTTCACTTTAAGAAACACACAGTTAAAAGTCGTATGGTGTGAGTGCGGTGGATGCTCGAGCACAGTAATGCGTTTATCCGCCAAGAATTGTTTTACAGAGAGCGCAGTGTGCACCGATTAGTTGTTTTGGTTCTAAATTTACTTGCTGTTGCTCTACAGATCTTGCCTTTTCTTCCTCACTCTTTCTCTAAATTTTCTCGGGGCCTCAATGTAGTACTGCTGTTTTACCATTTGACTTCGAGGTACCCATTTAATCACGATGATGCCATTATAAAGGGAACAAAAATGGCGAGCATCACCTGTTCTTGATGTCACAGTTCGACAAGAACGTTCAGCGACCTTCCGAAAATCATTGGTGCTATTCAAAAATTTGACTACGTGAGGTGCAATTATCTCCAAACACTCATTTAGCAATTTAAAACATTCAGTTGTATTTTTTTTTTAATTTCACGAGGAATTTAAAATGTATGTAGGGTTGGATATGTGCAATGTCACATCCCCTCCCCCTGTTAATCAGAGTGGAGCAGTTCACACTGATGTCACACCCCACCGGGAATGTCCGACTAAATGACACACGGGAAATAACGCGGACGGACGTTAGAGACGTAGGAGAAAGACGTTCTCCTTTGTTGTTTAATATATTTTAAATATTTCATCCTTCATTTTGTTAAAGCATTTATCATCCTTAGGTTGTAGTTATTTTCCCATATTTTGGGGGCTCAACCTTTCTTTTGCATATTAAGGAAAGTCTCCTCTAGACGAGGAAAAAATTTTTAAGACGCGTTAATATTTTTCTTCAATGGACGCTACAGTGCTAAAAG
>BMAV01001511.1:144241-159947 GCA_019973955.1 Trichonephila inaurata madagascariensis
CGTACAAAAACACACACATAATTGCTGGCGTCATGAGGGAAAGAGAAAGCCCGCGCAAAACCGGGCCATGCAGCTAGTATATACATATAATTGTCGTTTCAGTATAAGACGAGAGTTTTAGATGACATTATTAAAACTATATCAGTAATGTATTTTTATGCAATCCTATAAATATAATTTTTTCATTTAATCAAATTAATAAATCGTTGAAGAATAAGGACAATAACTTGTATTAATTTTTATGCTTTTGGTTATATTTTTAAGTTTGATCACACTTCGCTCTTCATTCTTTCTGAAAAGTACATATACATATTTTAGAAATAATTCTTTTAAAAATAATTGGTTCTAACGTGCATTTAAACGCCTTTTCATAATTGTTCATTATATTTGTAAAAATAGGTTTTATGTAAAAAAGAAAGAAAAAAAAACCCGTTTTTTTTGTATTACGAGTTGTTGAATCAATAAAGGTTTTTGTCCTTAGTTTTTCCATTATTTTGTATACTCTTAAAATACCTTCCTCTGTCGCTATTTTCAGTTATTTTTTAATCTTTAACATTGCGCGATTTCTTCATAGCATTTTATCAAGCGTAACAATTCCAACCAGCATTCTAAATACTGCAGTTGAGTTAGTTTGAAATATCTGATAATTGCATAATGAATTTTTTTCCTCACATTCCTTGTTTGCATTTACCTCTCATTTCAATATATTTTAGAGATTATTATTCTGATCATTAAAAAAATTTTGATATTTTTCATTTATTTTTATCATTAAATATTGAAATACTTTTTCTCTTTAAATATCCACACATGTTGGTTTAATTATAATCCATTATATCACGTAAATTAAATACTTTTTTTACCCTCGACATTTTTAGCTTTTCTGGCAAACAAATAGCATAGTATATTCAGTATTTTTCATTTTTATGCGAAGAGTCTTAGAAGATGTTTCTCATTTTCACAAATATGCCTTTGAATATTTCTTCTTCAACGGATCTATGTTCACTATATTTCATTTTTGACATTAAGGCGTTCAATCCAGTTCAATATCACTTAACCAAAATAATCCATTCCGCGTTTCGTCTTTTGCTACTCTAATCTTATTAGCTTTTCAATTTATCTAGCTTTCCAAAGTAAGGTTTTGAATATTTTTTCATTTTTTCATTTTTGTGATCCATTTTCAATTTTCTCAAAAATTATCAGAGAAACTAAAATCTTATCATTTCCAAAGTATTAATTTTTTGATAATTATTTTTTGTTTCACATTTTTAGTGACTTTTTAAAATTTAAATGATTTTTTTATTTTAAGCTTTTGTTTGAAAAAAGTAAGGAGTAGATTAATAGTTATATTTAAAAACTACATAAAAATAGGTAGTTATTTTAATCCAATCTTTTTTTCGAAATTGCATAGTATAAACATTATTTGCAAAGGGAATATATTTTATATAACTAAGAACATAGAATTAATATGAAACTTAAAATTTTAAAAAGCAATCAAGCATAATTTTTAAAAAAAACATTTTTTGCTGCTATAAAATGACTTTTCAAGTCATTATTCACTTTGTGATTGCAGAATTAATTGTACTAAAGATTATTTATTTTTATTTGTTACGATTATTGTACTTTTCACCCTTTTCAGTTTACTTGGGTAAGTGCTGAACTTTTTAAATTAGTTTTATGCTTAGCGGTCATTTTTCGTTCGTCCAGTTTTTCAGCCACTACATGCACAAGTATGTTTTGTATTCAAAACTCGGGAATGGATGATAAATATTCATTACAGTCGGAAGAAACTTTCCACTTTTCGCGGAATAACAGAAAATATTACTAATGACTGAGAAATAACTCAATCTTGCTTTTACGTAAAGTTTTTATTAAACTATCTATATATATACTATATATAATCCCATTCTCTTTCCCACATAAATGTAATTGTGAAGTCAAATCCTCGTTTGTATTACAAATCATATATTTTCAATGCCAAGAATTAAGCGTTTGGTAGATGATTGAAATTCACATCATAAACATTCACATAATTCCCTTACTTGTAATTCTAGGTTTAAAATTCATGTTCCATTACTTCATTTTTATTATTAAACCATATTTTTATAAATAAATGTATAAGTATAAATAGAAATAAAATGCAATTGCTTCCTCAAGACTTTGTTAAGCTTCATATTTAAGTATCACAATATATGAGAATATTTCGTTTTTTGTTCACTTTTTCCAAATTGCATTTTTGGAATATTAAAATCAAGGGAGGAAACGAACTTTTTAAGCCATAAGTTATTAAACGTAACGATTCAGAATCTAGTTTATTTTCATTGCCTAAACTGTTCACTATTCAAAAAAAAATTATCATTTTTGTCAAGACCACTCTTAAATGTTGTACTGGGCGTTCACACTTGTACTCTTAATCAAAAAAAGAAAGAAAGAAAAAACAGAGCAGTTGAAAGTCGGCCGCAGGAAACGGCCTATATTTTAAAAATAAAAAATAATAAACTAATGCATTATTCTATTATTACCAATAAACGGATAATGAAATAGAATACGTAAGTTCATTGCTGCTGATTGGAAAAGTAGGAATTATCGGTCGTTGCCTTATCGCCTACACATAATTTTTATCTTTTGTGACGGACAGCTGCAATAATGGCCACTTTTGACATAGGTGAAGCAACGGTTAAAAAATTTAGCAAAACATTATTTGCTACTCTTGATGAAAAAATAAATGTATGAATCGACTTTTAACATATTATAATGTACTTATAGCTCACAAAAACACATTTCCAAGAAAAATATTGACAATGAAATTGAGAAGATAGCAGAATCATTTGGTGCAAATCGAGTTATATCAATTAATTATTACTTACTCTGGAGTTAAAATGTTTTGAATTATAAAAATAAGCGTTATAATTTGAATGATAAATAATATTTTCCCATAATCATTTCTTAAAGTGAAGTATTTTAAATATTTCATTTTCATTTAACATTCTGATGTTATAATTGGGCTCAAACGTATTTTGAATCTAAATATTTTGTGTTCAATTTTCATTAAAGGTTGTTCTTTTATTAATATCTTAACGCCAAAATTACAATAAAAAATATTTCTTTCTGTGTTTTAAACGTAAAGTGTGACTCGAGAAAAAGGGAGACAGTCTGAAAAAAGGTCTTTAATGGAAGATTATATATTTCTTTTTAAGGATGGCTACTTTTTTTTTTATCACTGGATAGAACCTTCAGCCTATTCATGATTGAAATAAAATAGCAAGCTATATAACTTTTGCCGTTTGCTTTTTGATGAACTTAAATACTAAATTACAATTAAAGCTAATGTGCATTGAAAATACATTTGATTCTTAATAAACTTTAATATTAATTTATAATCAATCTAATGTGCCAGGAAAAATAAAAGAAAATGTCATTTAATTAAAATAAGTGAAAGAGCAATTTTTATTTGTAAAAACCTAACTATGTAACACGTAAGCTCGAAAACATAATTTCAAATAAATTATTATTGTGAAACATCTTGAATTTACATTGGTTTCCAAAACCAGGTTTTAGATTTTTAAGGTTTTGATCTGTTTTATACGAAGAAAATTTTGCCTTCGCGTTCACGGTAGGGAACTTGAGACACCACGGAAGATTATTTCTGACTCGTTGTTTGCACGACTCGTTCTAGGAAGAAAGTTGGTATGAGTGGGCGATTTTTCAAGAATAGCGTCGACAGGCCTATTGAGAGATACAACATGCCACTTGCATATACCTCTTGTACTTATCTACCACATACTTCACCATAGCGGAAATGAACCTCGAATATGTACGGAAATGTAAATGTAAAGTTATTAATTTTTGCGTTTTATCCGAACTGTTCGTTTTATTTTGATACGTTATATATATATGATAAGCGATTATAAATTTGTTTAATTATTACATAAAAATGTAAAATTAAAAATAAATCCTTGAAATATTGTTCTCTTATTATGGGAATTGCAAGAAAAGCAATTATTTACTTATTAGAAATAATTACTTTTGTATGAAATTAAAACTTCAATTCTGTGATCAATCCATCGAACGATAAATAAACATTATTCCCTTCAATGCTTTTTATCCTGCACACCATTTCATGATTGTACTCCAGTTTTACAAAGAATGATTATTTTGATTATTTTTAGAGGACACATACACATATTTTTGAAAATTAGATTGTATTCTAGAAACAATCTTTATTTTAAAAAAATAGCTGTATTTCTCCCCCATTTATCAATTGTAATTTATCAATCAGTTCAACAGTGCAAATAAACATCCATACAAAAATAAATTTTATTTTATTGAAGAAAAGTATTTAAAATCAGATCCCCTTTCGTTAAAAATCAAAAGCTCTTATAACAGTTAGAAAACAGAAGAAATTATAAAATTTTAAAAATCTAATGTTGATTCTGTTGATGTCTCTTTAAAAAATATGAGACCTAGCGATGACCTCTGAAATGTTCCCTTCATACTATTTTTTTTTTTTTTTGTCTGTCAGTAAGAAAAGATTATTGCAAATACATAATATTCGATTTGCATTGCAGTTATTTCGTTAAATTACGTGCCCATGTTAGCCGAGTGGTAATGATTTAAAATTCGTGGCTGACGTTGTATCTGTCGAGTAGTAGGTTTGAGTCCTAAGGCCACTGAAAACCCATCTGAAAAGGCTGTGATTAGTGTTGAATCTGTCGAGATTCCAAGTCTTCGAATTGGTGTGGTGTGGAAATTTGGAGACAAGGTTGTGCCAACTTAGGTTGTGTCCTCTTCACTTGACCGCACTTCAAAATTAAATGTGTCGCTAATAGTCATTGTGTACCCTTAAACTGTAACGTAAATAATTGACTAATTTTTTAAATCATTGCTCCAAAATTTTAACAAATAAAACAGGATCAAAGCTAAGGAGTCCAAAAGGCTTATTATCAAATAAAGTTGTTAATTCATTAAGAATAAGATATGATTAAGCGCTAACTATAAAAAAACATTGTGCATTTTGAAAAAAATTTCATATGCAGCTTGTTATAGAGAACAAGGAATTACACGAGTAAAAAATAAATGCAGATTATTTTAACTTAGAATACGTATTTTTATACATGAATTCCCTTTTAAAAAAATTCTTCGCTTTTGTTGTCCGTAAACAAAGAGGCAATGGATAAATTGATTAAAATGACTTTCAGTATTCAAACTTGAGATATAATGAATTAGAAAATCAAAATATGTAACTAAAATTAAGTAGAAAATGATTATTATAGAATTGGGAAATATAATTCGATGAATAAGAATCCCCAATAAAGCAAGAAATACGCTGATGTTTCTCCACATAAATTTGATAGTCCTTGAGTATCAGCCCCATCAGAGCCATGTGTTAGGCTATATTAGTTTGTACCACGCATAATCAGATAACGAGCGACGCCTGAGCCGATTTCTTACGTACGAAATGAAATTAGATAGTGAAACCCAAACTGAACCGCCTTTGGGATCAGTGTTGGGAAATATAATCTTACGTAAAATGCAATGGCCTCAATTCATGTGACGCTATAGTCACCTGACAAATGTAATCACGTGTTTACAGCCAATCATTTAATGCTTCTCACTGTTACCTAGTTATTAAATTTGAAATGGTATCTGTATTTTACAAGTATAACAATAAGTAAAAGTCTAATGTCAGCTTTGCATTCAATAGAAAACACGTGATTATATTTATCATGAATTTAACCCGTTGCATATTCACAAACAAATGCAGGGGGTGCAAAATTCAAAACACAGTTTTTTTAACAATCTCTCTCGACCGATTTATTCTATTTTTTAAATATATATATATATATATATCCTAAGGAAGCTGTTTGGAGAACGATGCTCGAATGCTAGCCGCGTCCCTTAACCATAGTTCAAAATTAGGAAATCTGACACCAATAGCCCTCTTGTTGTTTCAGAGTGTGGCGTAAATTAAAATCGTGTGTGGGGGGAGTATCTAAATTATCTCGCGTATTCCGGTCTTTCTATTTCAAACGATATATTTTCAAATATATATGTCTCAATACAGCTCTTAAAACTGAATTCAAAACGAATCGTAGAAATTTTAACTGTCAATGTATCATGGTAAAAGTTTTTTTCTTACAAGAAGTGGTTCAGATTTCTCTGTGTTCATACAAGCAATGCTTATTGATTACTAGAAAGTTATTTCATTTCTGAAGATAGCCTCCGTGGCACAGTCGAATTAAATGTTCTGTTATTAACCGAAAAGTTGATTATTCGAGTCCATTTGGGAGGTGTTCTGTTTCTGTGAGCCCCATAGCAGAATGGTCATGGTCGCAAACTCGTGATCAACGTTGTCGTGTTTTCGAGTCCTGATGCCACTAAAGACCTGCCATGTCTTTAATGGCGTTAGGACTCAATGACAGGACTGATTAAAGTTATTTCTGTTCAGACTCAAAGTTCTCCTGTGAGAGTGGTGTAGAAGTTTGATATAAGGAGCAGCTGTAACCTAAATGTGAAGAACTAACAAAAGGTAGAATTCTAAGGAGCACCAAATGCACTGCCGAAAACTTCATTTAAATAGTGGTTCATATTTTATATTAAAATCTGTAATGGTATGCAATATGTTTTATATGTTTGAGTTTCAATATAAAAGTTAATAAAAATTGGCAAAATTGTTGATGAAGATCCCAAATTTTTACGTTACATGAGATCCTGCATGCATGAGTAATTGCACTAAAAAAAGTGATACAATAATTATTTTTAAAATACGTACCATTCTAAATGTTCAGCGGCGTTTTTACACGAATCCTGCACTCGCTGACGTTTTATTTAAATCAGATATGAACAAAGCTAAATTTAAATAAAAATTCAACCATCGCAATTTTAAAAAAGAAGCGAAAATAAGATTCCTTATTAAAATCAGATTAATCGGTTTTAACTTCACAAATAAATATTCTATTTAAAATCAGTAAGTCTAATTATTCAAATAAAAAGCCCTTTTTCCGTTCTTTAAGATATAAAATTTGTTTAATCGTATGCTAATTATAGAATACCCTCGTGAATCCTGGATAATTATGCCAGGCTACCAATTATTGTACAGACAAAAATATATTGTATTGAACAAAAAAGTAAAAAATATTTAGTAAAAAATATTCAGTAAAAAATATTTATTCATATTCAGAACGAACTTTGATTATGCGGTCACATTTATTAATAAAATATTTATTCCTACGCTGTAATAAATTTAATGTGAAAGTATACGACATGTATAACAAAATACAGTTTTTAATAAAAATATTTATTACATTTTAATTCATTTTTAATGATGAAAAATGTACCATTCAGACTAAATAATAAACACATGCATGTGTCCATATATATATTTAGTATAATTCACACACTGCTAAAAACAAGTGTATAAAATGGTAGTTTTGATCGGTTTGCTTTTTATGTTTTAACTTGTATTAAGCATGCGAGAAGTACTTTAAATTTTAATAATACCGTGCCCTGTTTCTTTCATAAATCCTGTGAATTCTTGAAAATAAATTTCTCTTACATTAATCTGAAATTTTATTTAAATCAAAAATTTCTAATCAAATATTCTTGAATTAAGCATTCAGAAAGTGTTCAGAAAAGATTCCCCATTATAGCAAGCTACTTCTATTTATTGTATTGATTTAGTGATAGCATGTTGTTTTTTGTTTTACTTCTCAATGTTTTCAGCGAGGACTGTTATATAATCGTCAGGATTTAGTGAAAGGAAATGAACAGAGGGGAAAGAGTCCCTTGTTTTAATTAATCTAAGCATCTCAGAACTGGAGTGAAGCCATGATCATAGTAATAGAATTGACTACATACACTTGAAGAGCTCTTGATTAGAAATAATTAAAGTTAATGTCTATCAAATGTATAAAAAGAGGATGTCTAATTTTTATTTTAAGTAAAAGATTTATTGTACTAGATATTTTTGGAAGTTTTTGTATTGTTTCGGTTGCACTGTATCTATATTAGTTTCAGGTAATTTTTTTTCTGTTAACTTTTATTACTAGAAGAAATTTTATATTAATTCATTATATTACGGCATTGTTAAAATGTACAAATCTCTTAATATTCTCAAAAATTGACATAATAAAGAAGAAAAAAGAATTGTATTTTAGAGATTGAATTATGGATTTGTTTTGTAATGTGATGAAAATATTTGATTTTTTTTTCTAAAGAGTTTCTAGTAAAACGATTTTTTTAACCTAAATTATTTCATATTTAATGTTTAGAATTCCCCAAGTGTGATTTTTTTTCATTACTTTTTAACTGACTACATGTTTGTTATTCATTTGGGAAATAACTTTACTTTGAAATAAGCTCAATTCATTAATGCTATTGCCTCTGAATTATGCATCAAATGTGACACCTTTCATAATAAATTTTCTAATAATTAATGAATTGATCTGTACATTACAGTAATTTAAAATATAAGGATTTTGAACAGTTCTTTGAACAGTTTTATTTAACAGGTAAAGTTTTTAATTGGTTATTTAATTTTGTTTCTCCCGTAAATAGGTTAAATTAATTTTTAAAAAAATCTGATAGAAACAAAAACAAAAAATAAAGCATTAAATACTTGAAATGAATATTCATCTAATACAATAAACTAATTTTTCAATTTTTTTCAATATAATTGAGGGAATCTTGAATTGTATATATAACGAATCCTTCTATTCAAGAATTGTAATTAAGAAGAAAGAATTGGGAATACAATAAGACATAAAACAATGTAGAATTTCTTCGGCATTTCAATTAAATATTTTGCATTTTACTAAGAATTATTTTAGAAAAATTTAAGTTATTTTCTTTTATTTTTCTATTTAAAAGTAATGTATACCAGTGCCAATTTTTGACATACCATCCAACATAATCCTCTGGATATCTATCTTGAGCACAACTGAGCCTACACTTCATTCATACTCGCGACGCAGAAAACTCTCCATCATTATCGCATTGAATTATAGTACATAATTTCTCCAGAGATATGGAATGAATTTTTCTATTTCTGCCCTATCCTTGCAATTTCTTTTCTAGTTCGCCGATTCTGGGCGAAGAGAGAAAAGATCAAGAGAGAAAGGGCGATAAAATCTCTACCCAGTCAGCTCGGTTGTTTATTCCGCCCCGCTGAAGCGTGTCGCTTACGGTAATAAACCAAAAAGCCAACATTCGTTGCTTGCGACTACTGTGTTGATCTAGCTGTAAGCCTCTTTCTACTCCTTTTTGCCATGATGATGTTTTCGCTTCGTTATAGTCGTCTACTGTCTCGCTCAGAGGTGTGATTGGCTTGGATAATTAGCTTTCCCCCCTTCCCACTTCACATCATTGCACTTTTCTGGACTTTCTTTCTTTTACCACTGCGCGTCGTGTCGGTCGCGTTTGACGAAATTAAGCCTCCTGCTTTTCGAACAGCTGGGATTCGGCCAACAGGTAAGAAGCTATTTTTGTATGCATGGGTTTCGGGCAACACTGTATTTAAGCTTGTTCTTTCGCAGAACTTATTTTTCTTCCCCAAAACAAAACACAACCTTTGGAAGATTTCGCCGGTTCACCGCGCCGGTAAGAAGAGCCAAGTTTAGGAGGAACAATGTGATGAGCACGTGAGGACCGTGGAATTGTTGGATTTCAAACCTTGTCACAGATAAGACCCAAATGAATATATAGGTTGGAATTTGTTACACTTTCACTACAGGAGTCTGAATAAAGGAGTAATAGAAATTGGGTATCAGACAGGAAGGTTTATTTCATCGAATTTATTTTTAAAGAAGCTCGCTTGAGAGTATTACGTATCGCAGACTGTATTGTTGTTTTGTATTGTACGAATTTAAATTATATATATGTCATAAAAAAGATAAATTTCAGAAGTCGAGTTCTTTTTATTTGATGTTGTTTTGATTGGTTTTTAACTTGAAACATATCATTAAACCATTTTTACATGACTTATTTTTATTATAAAACTATTTTAATTGTAATTTTTAAACAGAGCATAATTTCTAGATCAAGATTTCTGGATCATTAGGTGCACATCAAATATTTGAAATGTGTTTTATTTGAGATACTTTCAACAAAACTATTGAGAATTTAATTTACTGCACGTGAGTAATTTAGTATTTTTTTAGCTCCTTTTTTTATTTAAAACATAAAACTGTGTGAAATTTCGGAATAGTTTTAAAAATTTTAAATCGTCAATTTCCTTTTTTGTTCTTTTGAAAGTTTGAAACTCACATTAGAAAACTGAAATTGCCCCTCTATTAGTTTTCAATTAAAACATATTTTCAAACTTACAGATTAATTTTTTTATGAATTAATATTAACGAGAAATCAATTTGATATTTTGTAGCAAATAATCATATCTGCTGTATTCATTAGTTGAACTAAAAGTCGTCAAATCTTTCTCTCGGAAAATTTCTCTCTCTCGATGGAAACTATTTTTTTTTTCTTTTAATATTTCATGGGGGAAAATTTATATAGATTTCTTTTGAGATAAATCCTTTAATTATTTTTATTAATTATATAATCAAGAAATTGTTGTTAAATTTGCACACGTTTTATTTCGAGGTAAAAAAATCTGGACGTATTTTAAAATGTGAGAGAATTGTAATTTATCGTTATTTTCTTCTTCGAAAATGAATATTTAAAACGCCAAATAAGCATGAATTAATAATTTCGGATTTCACATAGCTGTAAATTCAGTTTTCATATTCAAAATCTGCAGAAGGAAAGTAGAAAATCTATAAAATCACAAGTTTTTCTTTTTGTTACAGTGGGTATTAACTCGAAAATAAGAGAGCTTTTGAAATTTGTCACGAGAGAACAACGTGATCGTAACTTAAGAAATAATTCGTGAAACAGTTTAGTTTGCTTTGCAAACTGAAATCAGCTGTTTAGAAATTTCATTGCGTAGAATGATAAAATGAATTATTTTGTATTAGCCCAATATTTAGATTTTATCTCTTCAAAACTTGCTCAACTTTACGTAAGTATGTATAGAGATTGTAGTAATTTTAGCTCTCTTGAAAACGCAGGCTTATATCACTTATCTTATTTATTAACTTCCAGTCGTTTTTATTTTGAAGTCATATAATTTCTCAGGCCATTTTATTTGTTTTATCTTGCTCATAAAACAATTTGAAATCTTTACGTAAAGAAGATTCTAATTTTACGTTCATTAAAAATGTAAACATGAAATATATAATGAAACGCCCAATACACGTTTCAAAAATGAAATATTTATATTCGATCAAATGTATTTCTTTCAATTAAATTTAATCTATTATATAACTTTTTAGTAAAAAGTAGCTGTTGTTAAGAAAGTTATTGGAAGACATCTTAAATTTTTAAATAAGGGTAAGAAAAAAATTATTTTCTTTCCACACCATCATGCAATGCTTGAACACGATAGAAATATTTGCGATATTAATTTTTTTTCCATAGAACTTTAGTATTTATAATTCCTCTTTACTTTTAAAATTGTTGAATGACTTTAAATCTATGAGATTTCTTTTTTATATAAATGGAAATGTTACACTTATATATGAACGTTTGTATGGCTCACAAAGTTACTGATTTTGTATTAAAATAAATTTTTCCTCCATGTTTATCGTCGACGTTTTTTCGATCTCCTGCTAGTTTTCAAAATACTACATATAAACGTGTATTAAATATATCAAATAATTATTCATTTGATGTTTTGAACCTTATTCACGACACAAAAGTTTAATATTTTCTTCTATTAATACTGTAAGTTAATTCTACGTTTCGCATGGAACATATTTTTTCCATTTTAGAATTTTTAAATCAGACAATACGGTTAAATCTCGATTGTTTCTTAATGGATTAATTTATTGTCCATTAAAACAATTTAAGCTCTTGGGCACATTGGAAAAATTTAATCACCATATATCAAACTGTATTCAAGGTCAATTTATATTTCTTTCTCAGCCAATAAAATATGTAATTAGTAGAATGAATAAATGTGTATTCGCTGTGAAAAATGCTATTATTAAAACTTTTAGTGCAATTTTTAATGAATATATTTTTTGCAATACATAGGCCAAAATCAATGCTTGTTCTACCAAGAATTATGTATAAATTCACTTCGTGGATTTAAAAATCTAAACATTGTATATTTAATATATATTTACAATTTCCTGAAATTTAGGATCTCTCTTTATTCAAACTAGAAAAATACATAAAAAGAAACCATATAAAGAATGTTGTTAATAGTAATGTTACCAGCTGTTTTTTGTTTTAAATATTTTTATGTTATTTGAACATTTTACTGTAGTAGAGAAATTTTTTATTAAAAGATAATACTGACAATTTTGTCAGCATCTATGCAATGCATTCAAGAAGAGTTAAAGGTGAATGAAATAATATTAAGCTTAAATTAAGATATATTGACAGGAATTTTACTAACAAATTTTGAATTGCTGACATGTTTTATTATGTTCTAAATGTCAGACGTAAGGAGTGACATTATGTACAGTCAATGAAAAAGCTATTTGACTGTGAATTGTCAGATGATTGCCGGAAGTAATTGCAACATTTTTTCATTTCCTGTGTAATGAAATAGTATAGGAATCACAAAAACACTAGTTGTAAAAAATACATAGTCATAAAAACTTTTTAAATATTTTTTTAAAATATTTTTTCCACAAAATAAAGTTTGTATTATTTTAGCATCCATTTATCCTTATTTGTATCCATTCTGTATTTAAATAACAGAATATTACTTCACACATTCTTATTATTAAATCAATCATTGTTACTTATTATAACAACATTAATTATTTCGCTGTGAATTTATTTGGCAGATGATATTCGTTCATCTTCTCAAGTTACAATTAAAGGAAATGAGGAAAATATTTGCTTTCAGTAGCAGTTTCTCAATTGCACTTGTTATTCATTATGATTTATTTAAGGTCAAATGTCTTTAACTCTATCAGTCTTAACTAGTTATTTGTTACGCTGTCAGACTAATAAATAAAGATTTAAAAAGGACCGATTTGAAAACTGGTTTTTTTATTTATTTTTATTTTTAAACATTTTTCTATCACATCAATATCTTTTTTGTGAAATATTTGAATATATTTTAAACGCATCTAAAGGATTCTCATAAAAAATATCGTTTTGCTTCCAAATGTTAAATTTTAGACGCAGACCTACTTTTTTATTCTGTCTATTTCAGCAGGTTCAGTAATTCATTTATAGAATTTCCGCATTTCACAGAGTGAATATGTTTGTTTGAAGCATGTGATTCTACGCGCAGTATATCACCATTTGTCGAATGATTGATATACTGTATTTTGTCATTTATAATTTATGTTGAATTTAAATTGCTACTTAGCATTTTGCTTATAAATATGTTCTTCTGTTGCAAATGTCCGTAGTTTAAAATTCAAGAAAGATTTTCAGAGTTTTTTTTTTTCTTCAAACACAATGAAGTTTGGTTTTAGCATTTGATTTAGAATTTGTAACATTTATTCAAATTTACGAAATATTAATCAGTTTCGTTCTAAAGGATATTGTTTACTCACAGATTTTGTAGAATGGAATACTTTAGTTTTTCTTTGAATTTAAAAACGATAATTAGTTCTTGAAGCATTTATTTTTGTAATAGCTTTGCGATGAATTTTTAAAATAAGAATTTAACGGCCTGAAAGAAGTTACATGATTTTTTAATCATTATTAAAAAACGTGATTTATAAAATAATGTGGCTTTTTTAAAGGTTAGAATGTTTCTTTATTTTATACCTAAAATTACTGCTGTCTCAGTTTTGAAAATATTTTATTGAATTCACTGCATTCCATTGACTTTTATTGATTTACTTGTAATAAAATTTGTTTTTTTTTTTATAAATAGTCAAATAAAAAAAACTATTTTTAAAACTAAATAATTTTTACTGCATTTAAATCCGACGTGTTTATACATTATAATCCCTCTATATCTATCTATCTATTTATCTTGCATCTTTCTTGGGATCATAGAGTATGCCATTCTTTGTATTTGTAATTTAGCAATAGTTTATATCGGAATTCTTCGACTATTCAAAACTAACCTCTTGCAAATGATAAATAAATATCAAAATTGCATTGAAAATTCTATAGTGGATTTTTTTTTTTAATAATCGTTAAAATGAATTTAAACTTTTTGTTAAGTAGGGATATCTAAGTTTTAAATATCTACTTATGTAAAGAGTGCCTATTTATTAAAAAAATAAATTCAAATCTATTAGGCTTATTGCTAAATAAAATATACAATACTATTAATAAATAACGATAAAATTTAATAGACAACTTACTTCGTGAGCACAACATCAGGTTAATGTTTCCCGCCAATACAAAGGCAATACCGTATAAAAGTAAAATTAGTAAATTATGATAAAATAAAAGTAAGTCTATATATAAGCATTTAAAAACCTTAAATATTGATACTTGTTGAAAAATAAAAGGACTTCCTAAGCATACACAATGATACTAAAAAATGTATAATATATGTATATAATTAGATCACTTAATATAGGAAAAGCTGGTTTATTGGTCTTTGATTCGAGCATGATCTGAGCCCTTTCGAATGCTTCTTTTGTTATGTAACATTTTTATTTATAATATATTTAGAACTTCTATCCACATTATATTCCATTAGATTTCCCCCAGAATTATAAAATGAAATGGAAAGAATCTGCTGATGGGCATAAAGTTGGTTAAGACCCAGTGTTATATGAAGCAGTCTCTATAGTCAACAATGTCTATAATAATGTACATACATCTAATTGTATCCAAAATTTTAATTACCTATTTTAATATTTTAATCTTTAGTGTTCAAACCATTTTTTGTCTCTCAAATAAAGTATACTAAAAATTATGTATATATATATGCATATGCATACACATATATAAGTATGCATATATTTTTGGTTCGTCTACTTTCCTTTTTCACCGTTATTCATCTTGTGCATTCACTAAAGCAGTGCTTCTCAAACTTTCAATATTCGCGACTCAATATTCAATCATAATTTTCATCGCGCCTTCCTCCATCCATACAATAACAATGTATTGAATTCAATAATACTATAATTTGACGGTAAAGCTACAATACGAGTGTAACTTCTTAAGTGACATCGGCGTATATATACGCCTCGCTCAGACAAAGAATTAATTTTCTTGACGTATATATACGTCTTTCCCAGTAGCGCACACAAAAATTTTTCAAGAGGGATCCAGGGTCGAAAGTCCACCATTTTGGTATCATTCTCCAATACGCCACCCAACATATTCTTTTGATTGTATCGATTTTCGGGAACAAAAACAATACAAAATTAATTATTGAATAAATAATTAGCATTAATAAAATTAATTACTAATAACAAATACATATTTAAATTTTACGTAATATATACATAGGACCAATTATAACCAATCGAAAAAAAATCAAGGGTTATGGGGGGGGGGGGGCGGGCCCCCCCCCCCCCCTCTTATGTGTGTCACTGGCTTTCCGAAGTACGATTTTTCTGTGCACTTCTATCTATAAAATTATTCCGAAGGCTTTGGAATGTAATAAAAGGACCTTGACAGTGTTTGCGAAGGATTTACTTATTTCAGACGATTTGTTTATTTGTTCCTTTTGGGGGGGGGGGGGGGGGGGGGGGGGGGGGGGGGGGGGGGGGGG
>BMAV01001511.1:172363-185880 GCA_019973955.1 Trichonephila inaurata madagascariensis
GTTTCCAGTTTTTCTGGTTGCTTTCTTTCCTTGTTTTTCATTATCACTTATGATAAAAACTAAAGATCATACTATTTGCCACTTTATTAATCGTTATAGTATTATATAAATTTATACTTACAATAATGTCAACAAATGTTTCAAATGATAAAAATGCGTCCGTACAGCCCCGCACCAAACAAGAAACACAACTACACTGTTTTGGATATGTTATGTACATATTTTGAAACATACAATTTCGGGAAATCCCTGTAGCGCTGCGAGCAATTTCAGGGCATCCCCAGGTTGAAAGTTGAAATAAAAGAGCGCTAAACCGAAACAGCGCTAAACGAAACAGCGTTAAGCGGGGTCTTACTGTACATGTAGAACTACAATCCTTTAAATTCATGAGGAATGTCATTTCTTTTAAATAAACAGTATTTCATTTTATGTAGAAGTCTAATTTTTTTTCTATACTAATCATTTTTTATTTTTATTTTTAAAGCTCTCATTTTTATACCCGGCGTTTAACGCGTACCTGTAAAATTAAACCTTATTTTTTTGTGTTAAAAGTGCGCGTAATTTGCCGAATTTTATGGTATATTAAGTTTAGATATAGGATCCTTCAGAAACTGACGAAGTCAGACAAGATACATTGGAAAAAAAGTCAAGCTCAAGAAGGAGGGATCCATACCGATATCTGAGATCCATACAACTCAAGATGTACTCGGGAGATGCCTAGTGATTCCGACATTTGGTACAGATGGAGAAAATCCTTTTGTTCTATAAGAACGAGAGGCACTTGATGTGACCACTGGCAAGACGTGTGCGTTTATTCTATGAGCTTCTGTCACTCTTGAGAGTTAGAGCCAGACCGGGGGTTTAATACCCACATACCAATGTTGAGTGGGAGGCACACTCTACTTCACCAAATTTTGAGATTTTTTCAGCACAAAGAAAAGGGTGGAAGCGGAGGAATTAGATGGTTTAGATGTATGTTAAAATAAATGGAATATGGGTAAAAAGTCTATAGAGAAGTATAAGTAAATGTGTGATGTTAAGTCTTTTCGCTTTTGAATATATATTTATTTTTTCTCATAAAAATAAATTCTGCAATACAGCATTTGATATCAGTGTGTAAGAACAAAAAAAAGAAATGTTTGTTTGTCGATGCATCATTTGTAAGAATCGGTGAAGTATAGAATTATCGGCCGTTTAGAAGTAATCATGAAAGCAGTGAGATGTTTGAATATCTATTGCTTGGCAATTCAGTGTTAGCAGCTTCCACCAGATTGATTAAATTTTTTTAATAAAACATCTTTTATTAAAAAAAAATTCAAAATTAAAACAAAAAAAACAAGGACATACCTTTAAATGGCTTCACAGAAAAGGAGGGGTCACTTTAATGGAAGGAAAGTACAACAGAACTAAAGTGAATACTCGTGGATTCTTGTTCTCTTTTTGATGAGTTGAGCTGATTCTAAAGAACGCATTGCTAGAAGAATGTAATTTTATTCTCTCAAACTATAGCAAACATCATTACTGTCAGAGTTAAATCCCGTTGCGATACGTGTCTACAAGTCAGAGGTGACAACATTCCACATAAAATTCATAAGCCTTAATTTGTTCTGAGTTTTCCTTTCTTCCCTCGCCCCTGAATTATAATTTCTACATATTAAAATTATTTAATGCTACAGATTTATATCACATGGAGCTTTTTTAAAAATTTGAATATTGTATATATATATGATGTATTATGTATTATTCCAGTGTATTATGATGCCTAGCATCATAACACAGGAATCCATAAAATCATATTTCTTAGTTCCTGAGAAATGTATGATTTTATGTATGTAAGGACAATATTGGAGAAGAGTGTATAATTAGTAACATATTAGGTTGGGGTAAAAGAAATCCATTATTTTTTTCGGTAGATGGCTGTAGTGTCGATAACTCGTAAAGTATCGATCAAACAATTTCAAATTTATGCTTGTTGTCAAGGTGACATTTAACATTAAAAAAATTATTTTTGCTGTTTTCTGTTTGGTCCATTCAGTTATGAGTTACAGGGTGTTAAAAATGGAAGTCAACAAAGAGAAAATTCGGTACATTTTACAGTTTTTCTTTGATAAAGACGAAAATGCAACCCAGGTGGCTGAAATTATGAATGGCGTTTATAGTGCCGATACTGTAAAAACTAGTTACGTGCAATTTTGGTTTCGTCGATTCCGTTCAGGCATTTTTGATGTTAAAGATGCACCTTGCACAGGCAGACCCGTCATCGAAATTGTCGATAAAACCACAGAAATAATCGAAGTTGACCAGCATGTTAGTAGTCGTACCATCGCTCAGGAGCTAAAGATTGACCATAAAGCAGTTTTAAATCATTTGCGCAAAGTTGGATTCAAAAAGAAGCTCGAGGTACCACACCAATTAACACCAAAAAACATGATGGATCGAATTTCCATCTGTGAAGCCTTGGCCAAACGAATTGAAATCTTCCCATTTCTTAAGCATGTGAGATGAGAAATGTGTCACATACGACAATATTGTGCGAAAACGATCGTGGTCAATACGCGGTGAAGCAGCTCAAACGGTGGTCAATCCAGGACTAATGGTCAGGAAAGTTCTACTGTGTATTTGGTGGGACTGGAAAGGAATCATTTATTATGAATTGCTTCCGTATGGCTAATCACTAAATCCAGAGTTCTACTGTCAACAACTGAACCGTTTGAAGTTAACGATTGACCAGAATCGGCCAACAGACGAGGTGTCGAGTTCCATCAGGACAACGCCAGACCACACACGTCTATAGTGACTCACCAGAAACTCTGGGAGCTTGGTTGGGAAGTTTTTATGCATCCACTATACAGTCCAGTCCTAGCACCAAGCGATTGCCATCTTTTTCTCGCATTGCAAAACTTCCTGAGTGATAAAAATTGGGATCAAGAGAAGATTGTGAAGTTTTTTTGAAGTTACAGTTTTTCACCAATTAGAACCAAGACTTCTATGAAAGAGGCATTATGAAGCTACCTTTAAAATGGCAACAAACTATACAACAAAACGGTACATATTTGACCCAAATAGGACAATCCGAAGCATGTTAAATAAAGTCTTGAATTTCATGCAAAATAATGGATTTCTTTTTCCCCAACCTAATATATGAAAAAAACTTATTTTTAAAACGAATATATTAACAAAGATGACTATAATATTATTTGAATAATTTATTCAATGTCCATATGAAAATACAATGTACAAGATGCTGGAACCACGATTATAACATGCCCTTTTCTTATCAGAACATCAAACAGTTTTCATTAATAAGCATTAGTGATGATCAAGCCCTTCCCTTAATAGCCTGTTTAGATGAAACAATGGAAATCCTAAAAAATAAATAGCATAATATTTCTCACAGACTTTTGCACCTTTACCTTCTTGGAAAGGGGTCAATCTCGTTGTGCTTCCACTTCTTGCTTATCTATTCGACTTTTGAATATTACTGATAGATCCAAAATTCATTCATGGTTACCATGCTACCAAATCCCTTTTTCGTCTTGCTTCAAAAGATTCAACATGTCCCTTGATGGATTGTGTCGTATTTATTTCTGAAAAGGAGTCAAATAATCGTAGAACCCAGGGTACCACACCTTTGACATATCCAGTTCTACGTGAATACATTTTTATCAGTTTCCTTCAATGGATCTTTTTTATCAAGATCTTCGTCTAATAAAATTGTCTCCCTTTTTTTTTCTTTCTTTTTTTTCTTTTTTTTGAGCCGAAACGAAAATTAAATGAAGAAGGCGCCAGCGGAGGTCGCATATCGTTTGCGAGTGATGGTCTTCCACTTCTTGAATCATCTATGAAGAACCTGTGACCAGTTTGAAAATTCCTTTTTCACCTCAAGATAATGCCATATGATGGGCTATCGTTTCCTTAAACAGATATCATTTTATCGTGGATTTGCTGGGTAATCTTTCAAATTTAAGAATTTAATCACAACCCAAGTCTTAATGTTCGCCATAATGCCGATTATTTTAATCTACGGATTTCTGAAATCAAACATATTAGCATTAATAATTGTAATTTACTACATCATGTAAAGAAGGATCAATTAGTATGCAGAATAAATTTTATCTCGATATTTTATAAATTTTACGATATACATTTAATACACAAGTGTACAAAACTTTAAAAACCAAATCATTTTTGTGCATACGTCCATGAAATTGTTGGAAAGGACTTTCTGTGAGATCAATACAATAAAAAGTGAACTTATTAGAAAAATGAAGCATGAGCAGTCACCTGTGATATCAAGAGCTGGATATCACAGGTGACGTGAAACCAAGCAAAACGCTCGGAGTCAACACGTGCAGTTCTAAGCAACTTAGAAGGCAAGAAAATAGGTGCATTTTCAGACATTTACTGTACAAGGGAGAGTACGATTGTACGTTCAACGTAGCTACTAGAAACCATCAGGATACCTTTACACATGATAGAATGGCAAACTTGAGGAGGGAGGCAGTTTGACGAGTGTTGTTCACGAGTTTCCGAACTGAAAAGTGTTGTCTCAAAGTTAAAAAGCCTTCCAAAAGGCAGGTACAACTACAAGAAAATCTGATGGTGGTTGGCCAAGGAAACAACAAGTTGTGACCAATATATCATCGTGAAGTCTAAAGGAGATTGAAACTAGACAGTAACAATATTGTTCATTAGTTGCGTCTGTAGCTTGGATGACAGGTGTTACGGTTGTTGATGTCTGACCCGGTTGTGACAGATGTTGGACAACAGGTGTCTAGACGGTTTCATAAAAGTAACCGCCCACTGTCCTGAACGGTGCTATCATAAACAGCAGCTCGTCAGCATCATAGTTTACAATGGTGTAATGAACATAAAGATGGGGCATGTATATAATCAATAGAATCACATCATCTTTTGTCAATGAGGATCGTTTCAGATTGTCAAACGATTCAGGGTGTCTGTTAATTTGGAGTGAAGTACTCTCACACACTTTAATCCCACTAACATGGAAGGAAACACGAAAAAGACAGTTGAGATGATTTTGGTGTGCTTGTAATGGAAGGCATTATATATATAAACAGACGGACGGGTATCCACATTTTTACTGAGATTCACTTACCGAAAATCCAAACTGTGATGTAGTTATCCTCCCGTTCGTGTGTTTGTTTCTATTGCGATTGATCCAGACTTTATTTTTATGAACGATAACACTCAGCTTCACATTTTCCGTGATATTTGAGAGCTTATAAAAATGAAGGTATCTTTCAAATTAACCAATCAGCGTGCTCCTCTGATTTATGGGATGCTTTTGGAAGACGCCTTGTGGCTCGATCGTATCCTCCGGGGAAAACATACAGATGCTCATTGAAAAAAAAAAAGGGGTGGGGGAGGAATTATAACATAGTTTGATGCTGAGTATGAACAGAGACGGAGCCAACCAACCAATCTATTCAGGGCAGGTCATATCCCTTACTAAGTCAACTCTTTCTTGGCCATATGATCAGCACCATTCTGTCAATAAAATCTTTTTCTGTTTCTCTCCATAAGAAATGAGACCTATTCATTTTTTCCTACTTCTCTTTTTTAATCATTTGAGTATTATATTATACTTCGATAGTGTGACCACACGATAACCAAGTAGTCTTGGTCACTAACTCGTGACCTGCGGTGTCGAGTCAAGGGTTCAAAATCAAATGCCACTGAAGACTCGCCGTGTTGAAAGTCTGATACGCAATCAGTGTCGTAGCTACCAATGGACTAGGTGGTGCCGTGCACCGGAGCTCTCAAGCTCAGGGGGCCCCTCAAACTCTGATCACCAAGAAAGCCGAAATTGCGATAATTTCTCCCACATCTAAGGCATAATGTAAAAGGTTGTAACACACCTACAATCATGGCAACTCAATTGAAATTCATTTCGAATTTGTAGGGAATTCCCCTAAATTCTTTTCGTTGCTTGTGCAGTGTTGCGAACTTAACTTATTGATAAGTTTATGTTATTTTCAAATTTTTCATTTTTCTTTAAACTGTTACTTGGAAATAAACTCCATGAAAAGTCTTATTATTATATCTTAAAAAAGAACTACACAGGAAGCAATTGCTTCTTAATTACATTATATTTTTAATGACAATATGAGATAAGCTAGCTGACATTATAAGCTAGTTTTCTGTGTTTTAATACTTAACAACCTACTCGTATCTGCAATAGACTGGTAGAATTTAGTCCTCTCTTCTCCTCTGCTCTTTTGCAGAGGTGTTTCTTTTTTAAAATAATTATTATAATGTTGTATTGTGTATTTTCTTGTTCATGCATATTTTTAGTATCATTTCTTGTATATGTCGGTGAACCATTCTATAGCTCTAAAGCCCTCTGGTGGGAGAGTTCGATCCACCCGAAAAAATAAATAAATAGCCAGCAATTCTCCAACGACGTTTTGTAGCGTAGCATTACATTTCTCCTCCCTTTTAACGTCAGTAAGTACTGAAGCTCTATCGAATTGTATTGCATAAATTAGAAAACTAAAATTATATATAAAAAAAGAAACCCAGTGGTGCGTTTAAGCGCAAACAACCCCGAGAAAGAGAATATAGTAAACAAAAATTGCCCAAAATTGTCGAATTTCTTAGTCGGACCTGGACGATCACTAAGGCTCACACATGAAAACTTGTTCACATACGTGGAGGTTGTACGTAGCTTTGCTTTACTATATTCTGCAGAGGATGATAAGGAGTTGATGTTTTAAAATAGAGCTTTGTATATTTAAAATATTCATATATTTTTACACTTTTTTTACTGAATAAAACCCAACCAAGATAGAGCCCTCATTTTTTTACACCTGGGCCTTTGATTACCTAGCTACGCCACTCTTCGCAGTGGATCTGTTCGAGACTCAGATTCTTTCTCCGAAGCATGGTGTGGAAATAAGAAGGGGCTACAAGCACAGGTGTCGTCCGTCCTCGTCTCTTGATCGTAATTCAAACTTATGAGGTCCGTCGCGAATTTCTCTGGAGAGTTGCTTCATTGTACGACGTAAACAAAAATCAAATCAAATCAAATGAATGTGCTTCTATAGCAGTGTTTCTCAATCTGTGGGGCGCGCCCCCCTTGGAGGGCGCGATAACTATACAATGGGGTCGCGAGCATATTGAAAAGTCGAAAATAAAAAGTTATTTAAAAAATTATTAATTTTCTGAAAGTAAACAAACATATTACTTTCTGATGTAATAAAATATAGATTTCACATTTAAACTGATATAATACAATTATAAATCTATCAGTACTGTATAATGTATATTTTATTATTAATTTAACAGTACTAAGTTAAGAACAAGTTTGATAATTATCAGTGACTCCATGGGCTTATATTAACACTTATCTTGATAATTTGTACGGTTTATAATTAATTTATGAACTGCCGATTTAAAGTACGCAATTCGTTCCCAAATGCCCCCGTTAACCACGTAGACGAGCATATTTTGATGTTCTTTTGTGGGGGGAGGGGGAGGAGGAAAGAAATAAATAAGCAAAAATCATCTGAAATAAGTAAGTTCTTCGCAAATACTGTCAGGGTCCTTTTATTGCATTCTAAATCCCACGGAATAATTTTATGGATAGCACTGCACAGAAAAGATCGTACTTCGGAAAGGCGTATATATACGTCCAGAAATTTAATGCTTTGGCTGAGTGAGACGTTTATATACGTCTCTTTCACATAAGAGGTTAAAGTTGTATTGTAGCTTTAGTGTCAAAGTATAGTATTATTGAATTCGCGCGCGATACATTGTTGTTGTATGGAGGGGGGCGCGATGAAAATGATGATTGAATAGTGGGTCGCGTATATTGAAAGTTTGAGAAGCACTGTTCTATAGTATGAATTTCAAGTATTCCGATTGAATTTTTGAAGAATTATGGCAAAATCAGAAAGGGTGCTTTAGTTTTGCATGCTATAGTGTTTGTTAAATCCATATTTTGGGGGAATCGAAATACAAATTAGCTTGCGTGTACATCGTACATAATAAAGGGATTTGAATCTTATTTTGAAAGATAGTCTATTGTTCCTTAAGAATCTTTTGTTAACGAGTTATAAAATGTTAATATTCAAAACCAATAATTTGACATTTTTTAGAAATCTTAGCTTTATTCTTTTTCTCCTCGACATTTTTTTTAAAACAGTGCTACGATTTTTTTTCCCATTGGGGATGAGAAATTGCTGTTGTCAAAAGTAAACATTAATATTATACAGCGAATGATAGATGATAAGTAACAGACCCTTTTCAATTCAATAAGCTGTCTCTACTTTTTCATTTGAATTTTCTTTTGTTCTTTTTAAGTGTATAAATATAGTCTGTTCAAAAAACTGGATATGTATTCTGTTCTTACGCTTTTTTCGTGACATTCGTGCATTAAATTCAGCACGTTTAGTTATCTGTAAGCATTGTGTTTTTATACATATGTCTGATATTAAAAGTTTAAGCCATAAGGTCATATTTGATTTTGTTTTCCATATATTTACAGATTTAAATAATTCTCAAGCTTTGTAATAGTTTTAAATTGTTGAATAACTATTTAACTCGGAAGTTATTGAGTGAAATCTAGGTATTGTTTAAATTTATTGTTTTATTTTGATAAAGAATACACTAGATGGCAGAGTTTTAGATGAAGAAATATTTTTCCTACAATAGAAGAATCTGGAAAGGTATTTTATGTATTTCAAACATTTTTATTTTTAATTTCGTTTCATTTTATTGGTTAGCGCATCAAAAAGGTAATCATATTCATTCATGAGAGAAAAGCATTTTCGGCGATAGGATATGTTAAAATATCAAGACGAATGCCTTAATTCGCTAACAAAATTTTTCCATCTTTGTTTATTTGCTATTCTTATCTCTTTAAATAGCAAGGTTATAATATCATAGTTGGTTTAAATTATAGTTGCTAATATTATTTTGTTGATTATCTTTGTCTTTTGTTTCGGCTAGACATGAATAATACCTCGTAAAAAATATAGCTGGCTGTTACATTTTTGTGTTACTGATTATTAGTTTATTTAACTTTCTAGAACTAGAAATTAAATTTAAAGATTCATTGACTTTTTGAATATTTAACTGAACGGAAAGTTGTGGAAATATCTTTAACAATACAGAATATGTTTTCGGTCTCTTATTATGTTACAGATGTATACAATTCAGTGCATTTTAAATGTGCTAGAATTAGATTTAAAAAAAAAGAATAGCTTCAAAAATATTGCTAGTTTTGGTGAAAAATGACCTCGATTAATGTCATTATTGTTGCGTAAAATTATATACACTTTTTTTCAAAAATACATTTCTAAAAATTTCACTTTTATTCATTTTTTATTATTTTTAAATGTATAATCCCGTCATTCGATTTATAAATCATGTCTGTTGAGGAGATTTGATCCATTATATAGATTGACATAACTCTTTTTATTTTAAAATTTACAAACGATACGAATTTTATATTTTGTGACCACAGATAACTAAATTTTATAAACAATTTTTCCATCCATCTCCCAATATTTAGAATAAAACTGAATATTACTTTTTTATGTAAGTTTAGCTCATTTACTCTGAATTTCCCCTGCAGCTCCAACTTAAACTCTAACTCAAAACATTAAATTTTTTAAAAATGTAACTCTCTAGGTTAATATTTCAGGAAATTTAATTAATATTTAAAAATTAATCTGTATCAATAATGAAATACAATTAATCTAGTATTTTAATTTAGCACACACCATCATTTTTATTCTTAACCGTCCAAGAATTTCCTATTACTATTACACGTGTTCTCTTCCAATTGTGTAAGAACCTCAATCTATTTTGAGGAGAAATTACACTACATATTTTATTGCAAGGTTTCCTTCTGACAATCAGTTTTCACTCAATTAATGGTTGATAAACATACACATGTAAGTAAAAATTTAGCTAACTGGATGACTCATGACATCAACCAACCATGATTGATATGATTAAGTACAAGCTCCTTTTCTCTCGGAAGCTGAAAACTTACGGAAGTGGAAATCTTCATTAAATTTGCTACAAAATGAATAAAAACTAACCGTAGTTTGCTCTCTTGCACCAGAAGTGATAAATGGTCTGGCTAACTGCCACGAGTAGAGCTGCCCTTGAAGTTTCGAGTGCAGGCTGATAATGATCGTAAAGTAAATTTAACGCACGTCAAGACCTAAATGTGACTTTTTTTCATTTTTTATTTGTTTGGAAATACATTATGTCTATACGCGACCCATTAAAAAAATATTTAATGTTATGGTCGTTAACCAAAATTGAGAGATAGAGAATATATCTGAGCTATATAACATTAATGTTTATTTATCTTAAAAAAATCGTAATGTCAGTTTTCCCTTTTGCCTTGAAATAAATTTGTTCAGTTCTGAGAAAATTATTACATTTTCACGTAACTGAATAATAATTAAATTCAGACGAATTGGTAATGTTTGGATTTATTGATAAATTGCTTCTTATTCAGAGATTTTATGAAAATGTAAAATTTTCTTTTATGTAATTTTATTATTTTTTTCTTCTAAAAAGAAAAAATATATTTTTTTTATAAAAAAATTATTAAAATTGTATTAACTATTAAAATACTATTTTCATAAATTTGAATAAATTATAACTTGTTAATTTACCACATTATTCTTAATATTAGTTATATTAGTATTCTAAATAAAAATTAGTATTCTTACTAAATTTTATGAAAAGAAAATTTTGAAGCACAGATATTAAATAAGAAAACAAAAATTTATGAAAAAGTTATCATTAATTATTAGCGTAATTCACAACATTAATGAGTTTTATAATGATAATGTAATACAGGGTTTTAGATGACCTCTTTATTTATAAAGGCATTCTTTATATTCACTTTTTTGCAAGGGGCAAAAGGCATTCTGAGTGATATGTGTCTAAACATTTGAACAATAAGCCTTGAAATTTCTGTCCTATTTTTAAACCGTTAGTCGTAACAATGATATGTAACAAACTGTTTTATATAAAGATAAACAAAGAGGTACAACTTGTTTGATACTATCTGTAGAAAGGGGAGTGCAGCTTACGAGGTAATTATTTCATTAAAATGTGAAACTAAGGCCAAACTTAAGTCTTCAAAATTACAATCCATTCTTTAATCACTTTCGCGGATGAAACGCGATTACGTTATTCTGAGACAGAACTATAGCGTGATATTGGAGTTTACTTTAATGAGAATCAATAATATTATTACAAGCTTTTATTTAATTTGCAATGTAATTTGTTCGGATGGAATCTTGCAACTCAAATTTGAAGCTGATGTCTTCAACCGATTGAGCAGAAATTTTTTATCTACGTTTAGTTTGGATGACAATGCATGTTTTGACCATTTATATTCCGATATTGCAATTAGTTAAAAAGATAATAATTAAAAACCTAAAACGCATAATTATTTTACCCCTGTAGCGCCAAGCGGTGAAGTTCCAACTTTCCGACGTTTTTTTTATCCCCGACGTTTTTAAAACACGATCTAATTTTTTTATGAGACAGACAAAAAATAATTACAGAATCGGAAAGATCATTTACTTCGCCACAAGATACGGTTTAATTCTTTTTACAAAATAATGATATTTTCTATTTTTTACGATTTTTTCTAAAATGTGTCAAAATTGATACGTTTTCATGAAAATGATTTCTAAATCGTTCCGTATGAATTTCTTTTCGTGTAAATGAATCGATGTTCTACAATAAAAAAGTTTTTCTTTTAGAATCAGTCATTTAAAAAATAAAATGCCAAAAACTTTTTTCCTTACGATTTTTCAAAAAATACTCAAATTTATAACTAAACATTTAATAAATTCATCTTTTATAAAGATATTCGCACGAAACTTTTTTTCCGTTTGTAGAATAGTATTATCCAAATTCTGTACAAAGATTGAAATAAATTGGCTTAAAATTACGGATTTGAAAAAAGATTTTGTGTTTTTCGTCTTTAATACAGTATTAAAGTAAAAGCAAAAAAAAAAAAAAAAAAAAAATATTAATATATTGACTAATTTTGCTTTATCAAATGGTTTTTTGTTATTACGCTTTTGACCCCCCCCCCGCATTATCCTTTTGTTGTGGCCCGAGTGAAATATCTGTCATATTTATGTGTCTCGGCGGGAAAAAAGGCTGAGTACCCCTGAGTTGGACTGTTCGAAATTACCCGCAAACGACCTTGCAACAATGATGCTTTGAATGGGATGAACAGACTGAGAAACCTGTCCAGCGATAATTAAAAAGTAAAAAATAAATCAAAAGTAAAAAACTTTTTAAAAACAAGCTTTTATTTAAATGCGCTAAAGAGAATAAAATAAACTTTTCTTACTATCAACTGTAACGTTATTACACAATTTATGATATAAAAGCTTGTGTGAAATGTATGAGTCCTGAGAGCTTAGGAAAGTTATGCATTTTGAGAGGAAAGTAAGTACCTCTGATGTGCACAGAGATTCTTGAGCATTTTATGACTCCACCTAAATCCACCTCCATCTGGTTATCTTATAACAAAACTCTGCTCCTTGCAATGCATCAAAAGTCCCCGTAGGTTGACTTAAAAACAATAAATTGAACTACTTCCTTGGCCATCCTATTCTCTGATTTAAAACCCATGAAGAATGTATGCAGTTTAATGAAGTAACATCTCCGAAAGAAAAAAAAAAAGTGAACTCGTAAAAAGAGTGAAAATTATTTAAACGAGTAATAGGCAGACTGCTAAAAGTTAATCTTGCGAGAAGTACTACATGAAGACTATACTTATTCACAGTTAAAAATAGCAAACATCATAAACACATAAAGTATTGATATATGTTTAATATAAATGAAAATCAATTTTATTGCAGTATAAGACTTTCTTTAAGACTGAAACTAAGTGGTGCTAACCCGAATAAAATACATATTGCTTTGCATGAAGTGAGCGGTGAGTTAACTGTGTATAGCAGTGCAGCTTTTTGTTGGAGAGCTTCATTTTCCCACGATGAGCTCTGTTGAAGGTTAAACAAATCATGGTTACGATCCCCAATACGTAATTAGTACTGTAAGAATTCCGTGTTGGCAAAGTATCACAGAATTATGCTATCGTATTTTTAATAAAAAATTGAACAGGTAAATGCACAGAACCCGATTTCAGTTCCTCGAAGTTCGGCCACTAATTCTTCATGAGAATGCTCGACACCATATTGCCCATGCTGTAACGGTACAGCTGCTCTGATACGGTTGGGATATGTTACTTCGTGCCAAATGTAGGTATAAATCTACCTGATATAAATCTACCATTGACTTATTTCCAAAATTGAAAGAACCTGTACAAGGAAGTCGTTTTTCATCAATGTTTGGCCTTTCTGCCTCGGTTACCTGACTCAATACGAATATGAGTAAAGATTGCGTATTAGATGGAATTGAAGAACTTCCAAACCTTTGAGACTCCGCGTCATTGTGATTGAAAACTTGTAAAGAAGTATTGCCAACCATAATGA